>MU222128.1:0-15106 GCA_018584345.1 Thuja plicata | reverse complement strand
AAATATTCAAAGCCAAAGTGGAGAATGAATCTAGATTAAAACTAAAGTGTCTAAGATCAGATAGAGGAGGAGAATTCACCTCTGACCAGTTTTATGACTATTGTGAAGAACATGGAATTAAAAGACAGTTGAGTGCACCTAGAACCCCATAGCAGAATGGGATATCATAAAGAAAGAACGGGATCATACTTGATATAGAAGGCACTATGATGATTGAAGGAAAAGTTGCGCACACCTATTGGAGAGATGCGGTTAATACAAGAGTTTATACTATCAATAGAACTCAACTAAGGCCAGGCATGGATAAGACACCTTATGAACTTTGGTTTGGTAATGTACCTACAATAAAATACTTTAGAATATTTGGCAGCAAGTGCTACATCAAGAGAGATGATGGTGTTGGTAAGTTTGATGCTAGAAATGATGAAGGTATTTTCCTTGGTTACTCTACTAAAAGAAAAGCATACAAATGTTTTAATTTGAGATTAAAGAAGATAATTGAAATTACTCATGTAAAGATTGATAAGAAGTTCATGGTTCAAGAAAGGTATTATGAATATGCACCTATGATTGAGGATGAACCTAGGCCTAGCAGTAAAGATACTATTATTGAAGAAATGTTTGATTACATTGATGTTTCATGTAATGAACCTAAATCAAGCAAAGAAGTATCATAGATTACAGATGAGGATGATACACCAAAAGTTTCAAATTTCACATCTAGGTATCATTCAAAGGAGGATATCATTGGAGATCAGAGCAACAATGTTTTGACTAGATCAAAAGAAAAAGGTTTATCAGTGGATGAAGAGGTATGTTTACTTTCACAGATTGAACCTTTAAATGTTGAAGATGCTTGTAAGGATTATGATTGGCAGAAAGCAATGCAAGAAGAAAGAGATCAAATAATAAAAAATGATACATGGGAATTGGTCCCTAGACCCAGTGACAAAAATGTGATTGGAACAATGTGGGTATTCAGAAACAAGATGAATGAAGATGGTACAGTGTTCATAAAGAAAGAAAGACTAGTGTGCAAAGGATATGCGTAGAGGGAAGGGATATATTACACTGACACATTTTCCCCTATGAGTAGACTGGAAGCCATAAAGTTATTCTTGGCTTATGCAATATTCAAGGATTTTAAAGTATATCAAATGGATGTTAAATCAACTTTTCTGAATGGTGACTTCAAGGAAGAATTATACATAGAACAACCTGAAGGATTCAATCTATCAGATAAGCCAGATATGGTATGCAGATTAAAGAAAGCACTCTATGGACTTAAACAGGCCCCAAGAGCTTGGTATGAGAGACTAGATGGTTATCTTAACAGGAATGGAATTAAGAAAGGAGCAGCAGATTGTAACCTATACATAAGAGAGACACCTGATGGACTACTACTTGTTGCCATATTTGTTGATGACATTATCTTTGGAGGTAATGACAAGCTTAGTTCATAATTTGCAAAAGAAATGCAGAATGAATTTGAAATGAGCATGATTGGTCCTATAAAATATTTTTTGGGATTAAACGTAAAGCAGACGGATAAAGGAATATTCATAAATCAGTCCAAATATGTGAAGGATATATTGAAGACCTTCAAGATGGAAAAATGTAATCTAGTATGCACTCCTATGATAACTGGAAGCAAGCTTTCTAAAGAAGATTATTCTACAGCAGTTGACAAGACATTATATAAGTCTATGATTGGAAAACTTATATATCTTACTCAATCTAGACCTGACATATCTAATGCAGTTGGAATTATTGGAAGATTTGCAGTTGAACCAAAACAAAATCACCTAATGGAAATAAAGAGAATATTCAGATATCTAAAAGGAACTATAGACTATGGTTTATGGTATCCTAAGTCAGAGAATGTACAACTTCATGTGTATATAGATGCAGTTTGGGCAGGTTGTCTTGATGAAAGGAAGAGTACTTCTGGAGGACTAGTATTTCTTGGAGATAGGTTGGTTTCTTGGGTAAGAAAGAATCAGAATTGTATCTCTCAGTTGATAGAAGAAGCTGAATATGTTGTAGCAGCATTAAATTGTTCAATAATGGTTTGGATCAAATAGATGGTTAAAGATTTCGGTATACAGGTTGACTATCCTATTGTTATTCACTGTGATAACACTAGTACTATCAACATGTCCAAGAACCCTGTGATGCAATCAAAGACAAAGGAGATTGCGATTAAATACCATTTTCTCAGAGAAAAAGTTGCAGATAATGAAGTAAAATTGGACTATGTGAGCACCAAAGAATAGTTCACAGATATTTTCACAAAGCCCTTATCAAAAGATACTTTTGAGTATCTCAG
Organism: Thuja plicata; assembly: GCA_018584345.1. Classification (NCBI taxonomy): domain Eukaryota; kingdom Viridiplantae; phylum Streptophyta; class Pinopsida; order Cupressales; family Cupressaceae; genus Thuja; species Thuja plicata. Next base: position 12,777 of record MU222128.1, on the reverse strand, counting down.
GGAGAAGTTGGGAGTAATTCCCTCTCCTAATTTTGATTAGAAAAACCAGCAAGGACATCAGTCATTAAGTGACTAATGAATGGTTGACTACTCTACTTCTAGAGTAGTACCTGTGCCTAATTGTTTATGGTGCCCTTTTCCATTGATGTCAAAGGGGGAGTATATAGTAAGGGGGAGTATATACTCTGGTGCAGTATAAAAATAGTTAGAGGAGCTGCAACAGTGTTCAGAAATCTTTGATGAGGATATTGAGAAGATTGTAAAAAGAAAGAAGACACCAGGTGCTGAAGATTTTTTTAATATCATATGTTGCCATCAATGTCAAAGGGGGAGATTGTTGGAGATTTACTTCTGGAAGCTAGTTGATTGTATGCTTGTCATTGATGAAAACATATAATATACAACAGTGTTCTGTATGTACTTATCAAAATGATGGTATCAAGCCTTGCGCAGTTATATTCATGTTGTAGACATGTTGTTTATGTTTTGTTCATACACACAGACTCAAATATGAAGTTTCAGTTGTGTTGTGTAATTATGTTATGTGGCATTTACAGTTTATAGAGTTTGTCTGTACAGAGCTGAGGTATTGTATTTGTTCTTGAGTTGCACCTATCTTTGGGATATGCATGTGCATATTCAAGTTTAGTTATGAGTTGATGATAGTTATCTAAAGGTGCCAAACGTGTTTCAACAAGATTGCAAAGTTAGAGTTAATTTGGTGAGGCCGACTTAGTGAAGCGTCGCATCTATTCAGTTTATATTGCATGGTTACAATTATGCTTGTGTGATTAGTAAAGCTGACAAGCATGTTATGAAGAGTTTTCTAACAAGTCCCTTGATCTTATACTTTGAGGAAGATACTCATAGCAAGTCATTTGTGGAATGCTAAGTGTGAATGATAAGAAAAGATGCAGGAAAGTGCAGAGCAGAATATCAGTTGAGTTTCATTCATCAAGCATCTATGTGAAGAAGAAGTAAAATATTACAATACACTGGAACTGATCAAGACAGCAGGTCTACGCTACAGTTCATCACCAAATATAGTGCATATTTTTTCTTCAGAAGGTTGTAGCCTTCACCATTAAAGTAGTGAGATTTTGGACAATGAGTCCTCACCCTTAACCGGGTTATTTGTAAAAGACTCCTAATAGGATCAGACCCTTAACCAGGTCACTATACTTATTGCATTGTAAAGAACAACTCCTAACAGGGTTTCAAGATCTTCTAACAGGGATTATTATAAACAAGTATAGTTCATTGTGGGTATTAATTCCCACCGGGATTTTTACCATTTGGTTTCCCCGTAACCAAATTATGGTGTTGACTATTGTGTTATCTGAATGTGCATTTACTTTATTGTATTCTAAAGTTAATAAGAGAAAAGAATTTAATTGGCTGATAATTGATTCACCCCCCCCCCCTCTCAGTTATCCTTTGGGAATATTCTAACAAAAATCAGGATTGCCTAGTACCATAGGACTTTGATGACTAAGAAATTTGATAAATGCAATAAAATTGGTTAGGGTTGCAAGATGCCAGTTTTGGGGTATTACATTTTGCCCCTCTTTGAATTGATGTGTGAGTAGCGCATTGATTCAAATAATAGTCTAATGTTTGAAGCATAGAAGAATAGCTTGTGATTGATTTCGAGAATTTATGATGTAAAGATCGATTGATGAAAGTTTCAGAGTCATCTCCAGAATGGAGCTTAACTCTCTGAAGTCTAGGTTAGATTGCCAAGACGCCAGTTAATTCAAGTTTCAAGATCATCTCTAGAATGAAGCTTGACTCCTAGGAATATGGGTTAGATCACCCAAATACCTAATAGATTATTACCTTTCAAAAGACTGTCCCTAGAACGAGGCTCAATCGTTAGGAGTCAAGGTTAGATTGCCCCGATACCTATTCATTGAAAGATAGTCAATAGATATTTTTAGGACTATCTCTAGAATGAAGCTTAGTCCCCCAAGATCTAGGTTAGATTGCCTAGATATCAGTTAGGTTGAGTTTTAGAATCATCTCTAGAACAAAGCTTGACTCTCTAAAATCTAGCTTGGTCGCCCAGACACCGGTTAAAAGAGCTTTCAAGGGTCATCTTCAGAATGAAGCTCGATCCTCGGGGATCCGGGTTAGATTGCCCTGATACCTGGCAGTGAGACTTGGAGAACTATCTCCAGAATGAAGCTTGATCCTCAGGGATCCAGGTTAGATTTCCCTGATTGCTAGCAGTGAGACTTCGAGAACCATCTCCAGAACAAAGCTTGATCCTCAGGGATCTCAGTTAGAATGCTTAAATACCTAATAGATGAGATTTCGAGAACTATTTCTGGAATGAAGCTTGATCCTTAGGGATCTGAGTTAGATTTCTTAAATACCTAATAGATAAGGTTTTGAGAACCATTCCCAAAACAAATCTTGATCCTCAGGGATCTTAGTTAGATTGCTCAAATACATAATAGATTAGATGACAAGATTGTAAGGAACAAAGATGCCCCTAGTGATTCGATATTGTGGAATAGCTAGTTTTGACTGTGAAGTATGAAAACTGAACATGCCCCAAGTTATGAGATACCCCTAGCAACGAGGACTTTTTGAAATCAAATTAGATTGATTAAAATAGATTCGAAGTGATTCAATGATGTAATCATCCTGCCCCCTCGGGAGTGAAATAGAAAGATGACACATCATAATGATGATTGAAAGCAATAAGTCACAGATAGAAGTTAAACAAAGGTTGAGATGAACTCAGATTAGATTATGGAAGATTATGGAAGATTCAAAAGTGATTTCAAGTGATTTCGAGGTCTGGTTGACCAAGTTTGACTAGGGTTGACCAGAGTTGACTTTTATTGAAAAATTCAAAGATTTTTAGAAATTGTTGATTGGATATGATTTTGACAAGAAAGCAACATTAGAAATTTGACTGCACAAGAGTCCGACCGCGTCGGTCCCAAAAAATTGAAAATGCAATTTTGAGCTCTATAGAATTGTCAGATTATGATTTCGATCCTGAAAATGGATTCAAAGCAGTCGATCTAGCCAAGGGTGAAATTTTCATGCAAAATGGAGCACTTTTGAAAATTAGGTCAAAACCTATATATAGGTCAAAAGGGTCTTTTTCAATTCATTTGCACATTTGACTTTTGCGAGAGAAGAGCTCTGAGCGAAAATGGTGGTCCCCGTGAGTTCTCATCGTTTCGAGGGATCCAGGAGTCACAGTCGGCCAACGACATATGGGGTACTGGTAAGTGATTGAATACCTCCCTGTTGATTAAATTCTTGTCAGATTTTGTTGATTTTTTGCATAGTTTTTTACGTTTTTAAGATTTAACCCGAGGGTCCTCGTGCGAAGAAGTAGGTTCTTCACACCTGCCTATGCGAAAGCTTGTGTGAGAAAATGTTGAAATGAATTTCCTCACGGGTACCTTTGTATAACCTCATGTGAAAGGGAACCCACGTATCACATGAGAAACCCTCATAAAGGGGGTTTTCTCGTGCATGAGCTCATAAAACTTCACGCGATAATGAATTTTTGCACCTAGCGGTGTACTTCTTTGCACAAAGTTTTGCACAAATGTTGCTTCTTCACGCGGGGAAAGAATGGAAAACTCCTTACCTTTCCCTTCAAGCATCATAATTTGTCATTATTATACAAGGAAATAATATTTGAATAGTCGGTTACATGATCACTGAGTGACAACATTCAGTCAAGCACAGAGGTCGCCAAAATAGTCAAAGTGCATAGGTCACCAAAAATGTCTTAGCACAATGATCACCAAAATTAGTTCACCAAAATACAATTCAAAGAGTAACCCAAGAGAACAGTTCACATAGTAACCCGAGAGCACGATTGACAAAGTAACCCAAGATCCTAGTCTACAGAGCATACCGAGCACCAGTCTATCGAGGGACAGTTTTATTCCGAAGAAAAGTGGATCTAAAATACACATTAGCTAAAGAAATTTAGTCTTAAAAATATCTTTGTGCTTAGCTATAAAAGCATTCCTTGAGGATCAAGTAAGGCATAAGTAATTGTTTCAATCAGTTTAACTGATTGTAAACATGCAAACTAGGAGATTAAGGTCAAGTTGTAAACCTTTGATCATATAGTTTTTCTTGTAAAGCATGAAACCTAATTAGGTCAAAACCTTTGTATCTATAGATGTATAATCAATTAGAACATGATGATTGTATTCATAGAAGACATATATTGATCATATAGAGATTTTCATGTAGAAGGAAACAAAAGGAAAAATTCAGTTACAAAGAACTAGATTCAAGGCTACCGAGCATAACAGAGGTATTATTCATCACAATAGGTGATACATATATCATGTGAACTTAAAGGATCTGTATTCAACAATTCAAGATTGCAAGTCATCGGGTCATAAGTATTTTTGTCTACTCTCTAACAATTGTAGCAAATAGAATAAATTATTTAAGAAGGTGGACTTAACAGTCTTATTGTAATTCTCTTAACTGAGTGCACACATACATTGTGTTGCTAAAATCTCTTAACCAAGTAGACTTAACAAGTCTAAAATGTTACTCCTAAAAGGGTAAGACCATCATAAGTGATCACACTTGTAGCCTTAACCGCTACCTTCCATTCTGCAGACAGTGAAGCTTTGTGGGTTTCATCCCCACCATAATTTTTTACCTTCTAACAGGGGTTTTCTGCGTTACCAATTCTTGTGTTATTTGTACATGAATTTCATGAATGTTTCTATGATTTTTTACATGCACTTACATTTATATTATGATATTACATTCATAAGGTAGAAAAACAATATGGTCGGTAATGCAAGAAAAGATTACTAAGGTTAATTGATAAAGAGTTTTAAGGGTATTGATTCGCCCCTCCCCTCTTAGTACACACCATTCCATTATTCCAACAATTGGTATTAGAGCTAGATCTCTTATTTAGAAAATTTTAAATCACTTGAGAGAAAAGATCATACAATGGAAATGTATAAGCTTGATAATAATTTTAAGAATCAGAAGTTGGAGATACAGATTTTCTTTGAGCAATACAAAGAAGCAAGAAATAAGATGAAATAATTATTACCTGAGAGAAAAGTCATGGCATCTCACTACAATGAAACAAACTATCATGAAGAAGAGATACCTGATTTATTTGATCCATCAAGATCTACATCTGGTAATACATTTGACACATATGAAGGAAGCATTACAAGTCTGAATGAAATCAATCAACATCTGGCTGAACAAGTAAAGGTACTGCAAATCGGCCAAGAGACACAGATGGTAAGAATGATTGATGTTATGGATAATGATAAGCAACTTGAACAAGAAAGAACATTATCTATTGATGAGATGAGGAAGATCACTGAGAAGTTGTAAGGGAAAGAAACTGAGATACAAAGACTTACTAAAAATTACATTGAGATCACCAATCAAATAGTTCTTATGAGTCATGAGGCCAACCGAGTGAACATAGAACTCAATGGGAAATTGGAAGCTATTGGTGAACTAAGAGAAGAAAATGAGAAGCTAAAGCATGAAGCAAGGATTCAGCAACAACATAGTGATATGATCAAGAAACCTGAAGACAACACAAAAAGAATGGATATTTTTCTGAATGGACAAATAAGACTCAACAACAATATCGGTTTAGGGTATACCGAGCATGTAGAATCATCAAACCAAGCTGATCAAAGAGATGTCTACACATATCCAAGAGCAAAGAATTAGTCATGCAATCACTGTGGAAAACCAGACCACACATCAAATGTTTGTAGGAGCAAAGCTAAAGGTATTCCTACATCTACTTCTACATTCATAGGTAATTGTTATAACTGTAACAAGCATGGACACAAAGAACATGGATGTAGATCTAAGGCAAACAAATGAAAGAAGGAATCCTACATAGAAAAATATTGTCCTACTTGCAAAATGAATTACTACACATCTCATGAATGCAGAAAAAATAAAAAGTATGGAAACCTAAAAAGCAAGAAAATGCTTATAAACCGAGAAGAGTCGGTAACTCATATTTTGGGGATTCCAACACATGGGTAAATTGCACAGCCTGTGGTAGATATGGACACATAGCTGCAAACTTCATGAGGAAATGGACATGAAGATTAAGGAACTGGACTAACACTAGAGTGGCATGCTTATACTGTCATAAGGTTGGTCAGTTAAGCAAGGACTGTAGAGACCGAGTGATAGAGTCAAGCACTTTTGCAAATGGAAACACTATTAAAGATATTAGGAGACTGAGAAATTAAATGTGGAAGAAAGCTTCAAGAAAAGATGATGCTGGACCAAGCACCATAGTTGGTGACAACTCATCCAAGGGATTAGGTGATTCCACCACCCCCACCTAAGCAATACAAGTAAGTATGGAACTGAACTATACAACGCTATATTTTACATTAGTTCCAATATTCATTGACATTATACCAAACTAGCATGAATGAAGATGCACTATGGTATTACTTGTTATGATTATGTGAATCTAGTCTTGTCAGTAAATATAAACTGAGCATCATTGGTAAACATATGAAAGACAATCAAGTTTTCGCCACATACCGAGCACCATCGGTGAACATGTGAAAAGTACAACTAAGTTGTCACTTACACTGAGCATTGTATACTCACCGAGGATGAAGATTTTGGTATGATACCCGAGCATCTTTGTTTCATCGACTGAGTGGTAGCTAAAGAAAAAAAGAGCTCATTCATTCACCAAGCAATAAAGTGAAAACAACAGAGCGAAGAAGAGAAATTAAGAGCGACAATATTGCAGAACATTTTAAAGAAGATTCAAAGGCTACTCCGATAGAATTTCAACATTCCATAGCAAAGATCAAGTCAGTATCTAGACTCAATGAGCACATATTTCATTCGCAAAGAATCCCTAAATATTACATGAACAATGAAAAATACCTCGCGAGTCTCAAAGATCAAGAACACAAATGACAAAAAGATCAACCTGATTAAGAACACAACCTGTGAGGAGCCCGACTATAAGTTTTTCCCTGAGGTTGTTTCTCAACCCGGTGACAAGGGAGCATTTTCAAGTATCCCTCCTAGTTTTTTCTGGTTGAATATATCCACGCATACATCCATTGCAAGGTTTCAAAGATCAAAGATCTTGAGATTGAAGAATCTTACCAGAATTTATGCACAGATGGAAACCTAAAAGATGAACACAAGCACATTGAGGTGAAAGGGTTAACCAATGCCCTATTGTTCCTGAGAAATTTCAAGACCAAATGGATACGCATTGTACTTAGCCAGGTACATGATAGAAAAATATGGTTGGATGAACCAAAACCAATCACAAAGGATGTGATTCATGTTGTAACTGGTTATCCAATAACTGACAAGGCTAAAGCCCTAAAATATCCTTCGCACCCTGAGATAAAAAAACTAAGGCAGAATGGGATGGAAGAGGGTTGAAACTCAATACAATCACCGACCCAGAGATGAAATTTGGTGCATGTGTGATTGGGTACAAGATATTCCAAGCTAGCAGAATGAACAACATAACATGTGGATCAGTTGACACTACTTATAAGATTTTGAAGAAGGGACTTCAATTGGACTTATCTGAACTGCTACTAAAGCAACTAGAAGAAAACATGAGGACAATTATATCAACCATATCTAATATATGTAAGTTTGGTTCCCTCCTTATGTGCACATTCTTCTATTTTCAAAATTTCTTCCCCTTTGTCGGTAATGTCACTTGGGACGCAACCTGACCTATAACTACACATATTAAATATAAATATGACATATGTTTTATAGTGGACACCGACACCACTCTAATCCAACTAGTTATACCGAGAACAACATGGTTACCACCCTTGAACTATGAGATCAACATTGATCAGGCTACAAAGGCTATTGAAGCCTTACTAAATGAACCAGTGGACAAATCATAGATTTGGCACATATGAGGAAGCCAAGTCTAGAATCAAGACTGGCTTAGTAGTGAGGAAGATAGACCGAAAGAAGACAAAAATAATAAATACTCTTCAAAATAAAAAAAATTTAAATGATGAAGAGTTGGAACAAGATGACACCAAGGGACAGCCACCCGTCAGTGAAACTAAATAGATAAGTGATTCAGAGTCTACTAAATCAGATGCACCCCCAGCCAAGAAAACAAGAGCTACTAATGTGATGGTTGCATCAAGGACAAGAAGCAAAAAAAAAAAAAAAGAGGCAAACTCACCACGAGTAAAGAAAATTACTGTGAGGACTTATCAGAAAAGAAAGCCTCAAACTAGGCAATCAACACCAAGGCAAAGAAGGAAATATATAAGAAGAAAAGAAGACAATGATGATACTTCTAGGGATGAAAGAGAACAAAGGATCGAAGCAGAAAAGGCCAAGATACGTAAGACAATTGATGAAGTTGCAGAGTCAATCATCAACACAAGTACCTTATCACATCACAAGATTAGACAATGGCTAACCTTGTCTCCCAAAGATTAGAATAAGTTAGAAGAGACCATAATTAAGGCAATGATTGCATACAAGTATGTACCTATACAATTCAAAAAGAATATTACACAAGAGCTCAATGAAAAAATATCAGCAAGATGGACATATGCCTTGCACATAGAGAAACAAATAAGGGAAAGATCCCTAGTAACATTCATGCCACTCGAGTCAACAGTTGAAGAAATTGATTCAACAATGAAGGAACATACAAATAAATTTTCTGCAAAGATGAGAGCATACAAAGTACTACAGGGCATATTAGAAGACATTGACAAAGAAAGCAATGATATATGGAATGAAATATTCAATCCACCCGAGCAGGTACTAGCTCTAACTGAGACACCTCACACTGAGGAGAAGGAGGCCACACCGAGCCCTGAGCACATTGTCATCAATGATACCAAGGATGTCACTCTAGTTGATTTGACAATAGATGAAAGTAAGGCCATGGATAATGTACCTCAGATATTACAATCCTTAGGGGAAACACCAAATATCATAATAAAAGATATAACTCATATTGATTATGATGATGATCCTAAGAATGATGAAGATGTAAATGTTGCCACCGAGCAAACAAAGGAAAAAGAGACAATGGATGTTGCACAGGAAAAAGTACTAGGTAACATGCCTTTATTGATACAAGCTATTAATATAATTACTGAAGTAAAGGAGAAAACACCTGAGCCTGATGCAAACATACCTGAAGAAAAAGGTGATGAACATGGGGACAAAAAAGATACAAATGAAGAGAAGAAAGGGACAAGTGAAGAGGAAGAACCGAGTGATGCCAGTGCTAAGAAAACATAAGAAGCAAACAAGGCTACAGATAAAGATAAGGTTGATGTAGAGATGTCTACTACCGACCAACGGGTTAATACTAAGCAGCATACCAAAGGCACCACACCTCCCACACAATCACCAAAATCAAAAGAGACATAGAAGGAACTTGCTATGGTACTACATTCCCTTGCTTCTAGCACCGTACCGAAGAAGAAGAAGAAGAGTAAAGCATTGGTCACACTTGATGAAATCATAGATATACCCGACTGTGATCCAAGAACACTGGATCCTGAGTCATTGACCAAGTATGGAGAACTATGCAAGAGGAAGGCAATATAGGACAAGCTCAAGAAGGAGCACAAAAATTTACAAGTCTTGGATACTACAAAGGAAATACTATTGTAGATAGTTCCTAACACTCAAATTGATCAAAATGCACCAATTCTTGATCAACTAGTAGTTCTTACCGAGGCCATCACATCACAAAATGTAGAAGCTGACAAGGTAATTGAGGAACGTGCATAAGAGAAGTGTCACTACAAGCTCACAAAGAAGATCAGCCAAGAAGTGGTAGAAAACAAGGTAAAACTTTTTGAGCTAGTAACTACATTGGAACAAATAATATCATAAGTAGTTAACTTAGTTCAAAATTTGTACACACTAGAGCATTTCACTATCGAGCATAGTGAAAAGATAGCTAAGATAGATGAAGATCTTAAAGCTAGTGCACAAAGTCTCACAACTGAGGAAAATGCATTCCAATTGCATTATGAGAAGATTGTAGAATCAAAATGGTTGATACTTGAGATAAAAAAGGCTGAAATAAAAATTAGAGATGAGGTAACCGAGCTCCAAGCTATGTTACTACCGAATCTCACATTGTTGTTGAAACACACGACTTTGGAAAAGACATTAATTACCACCCTAGAGATGTCAGTCATTGAGAGTATATATGACATGCACGCTAGAATAAATTTGGAGCACATGACCCTCGAGAACATCAAGGAGCAATGGGAGAAATAGATGGTAGACATTCAAAAATCCCATGCCCACATATTTGACAAGCTGTAAGTACTACACCTTTCTCGTTATTTTCAAAAAGGGGGAAAATATATGTATACATTTAAAAGGGGAAAATGTATTTACCTTACAAAGGGGGAAAAAATGTCAAGGGGGGAATACACAAAGGAGGAAACATGTACATACACTATACCAAGGCATGCACATAGGGGGAGTCATTGACAAGATAAACACTTGGTGTATATACTGAACATATCAGTTTGCACATATAAGTTTTTGATACTAATGCTAAAGGGGGAGATTAATAATCCTAAAGGATCATAAGTTGTCATTATTATATGAGGAAACAATTTTTGAGCCATCAGTTACATTATCACCAAGTGACAACATTCAGTCAAGTGCAGAGGTCACTGAAACAGTCAAAGCGCAGAGGTCACCGAAAATGTCTTAGCACAATGATCACCAAAATTAGTTCACCGAAAGATAGTTCAAAGAGTAAACTGAGAGAATAGTTCACAGAGTAACCCAAGAGCACAATTCATAGAGTAACCCAAGAGCACAGTCTACAGAGCATACTGAGCACTAGTCTACCGAGAGATAGTTTTATTCCTGAGAAAAGTGGATATGAGATACACATCAGCTAAAGCACTTTAGTCTTATAAAAAGCTTTGTGCTTAGCTATAAAATCATTTCTTGAGGATCAAGTAAAGCATAAGTAATTGTTTTAATCAGTTTAACTGATTGTAAACATGCAAACTAGGAGATCAAGGTCAAGTTGTAAACTTTTGTTCACAGAGTTTTTCTTGTAAAGCGTGAAACCTAATTAGGTCAAAAAAATTTTATATATAGATTTATAATCAATCAGAACATGATGATTGTAGCCGCATAAGACATCTATTGATCATACAACAAGTTTCATGCAAAAGGAAACAAAAGGAAAAATTTAGTTATGGAGAACTATATTCAAGGCTACCGAGAAGAACAAAGGTATTATTCATCACAATAGGTGATACATATATCATGTGAACTTATAGTATCTATATTCAGCAATTCAAGATCGCAAGTCATCAAGTCATAGTATTTTTGTCTACTCTCTAATAATTGTAGCAAATAGAAGAAATCCTGTAAGAAGGTGGACTTAATAGTCTTATTGTAAATCTCTTAACTAAGTGCACACACATTGTGTTTCTAAAATCTCTTAACCGAGTAGACTTAACAAGTCAAACAATCTTACTCCTAATCGGGTAAGATCATCAGAAGTGATCACACTTGTAGCCTTAACTGACACCTTCCATTCTGCAGATAGTGAAGCTTTGTGGGTTTCATCCCCACCGTAGTTTTTACCTTCTAACAGGGGTTTTCTACATTACCAATTCTTTTGTTACGTGTACATGAATTTCATGAATGTTTCTATGATTGTTTACATGCACTTAGATTTATGTTATGATATTACATGCATAAGGTAGAAAAGCAATATGGTTAGTAATGCAAGAAAAGATTACTAAGGTTAATTGACATGGTTTTTCCACCAAATTTTTTGACCATGAAATAAAAAAGTTTTGGTTGGTCATTATAGAAGGAAAACTTTCATTTTTTTTTTTAATTTGTTCCCGTGTTCGTCGCAAGTTCGACCACAAGAATAACTTAAAAAAAAAATTTCATTTCATTATTACCACGGTGAATCTAATTTTCAAGGTTGCAGCTCGAAACCTCATCGGCACTGTGTATTGGAAGCTCATCGGCACTGCGGATTCGACACTGAGGTTATGTGATTTTGTTTTCCTGACTCTTGTGAGAATTTGAACGCATGTATTTATTATTACTAGTTTTGAAAAGTTTGAAGCCAATTTGTTCCCCAAAAATGTCGTCTACTGCATATTTTATTGTTTTGCTGGGATTGGGATTAGCTGGGATATTGTTGGCAGTGCAGAGAAGGCCAAAGCTTTACCAAGGAGCTGGCCAAAGTTGTGGATTGCTTATCCATTATACAGATTGTCTGTACTAGGGTTTGAACCCCTCATTTTGATTGAGATTGTCTGCAATGGGGCTTGAACGCTTTCTGATTGAGATTGTGACTGTAATATAGTTTGATGCAATTTTTCAAAAAATGTATGTGCCTTGTCTATGTTTCCACATTTAACATACATGTCTACTAAGGCACTGACAACTAAAATATTTGATAAAAATTCCCCCTCTGTTATGCTTTGATGGATATCAATGCCTTGTTCCAAAGCTCCAATTTTGTCACAGGCTGGAAGGATGCTTACAAAGGTTGTGGAATTTGGCTTTAAACAGTTGACGTACCTTGTCTATCCTTCCACATTTTGCATACATGTCTACCAGGGAGCTTGCGCAACTATAACATCTGACAAATATCCCTCTTCCATTATCTTTTGATGAATGTCCATACCCTATTCGAAAGCTCCCATTTTGACACAGACTAGAAGGATGTTGGCCGCAAGGGTTGTGGCATTTGGATTTACACCT
>MU222127.1:84499-105420 GCA_018584345.1 Thuja plicata | reverse complement strand
GAAGCTTAGAATAGCTTGTTATGAGATTGCAGCTAATTATCATCGAATGGTTGACCGATTTGGCGATGTGGAACCTCAAAACAGCTTGTTATGAGATTACATCTCATTGTCATCAAATGGTTGATTGATTTGGTGATGTGGAAGCTTAGAACAGCTTGTTATGAGATTACAACTCATTATCATCGAATGGTTGATCAATTCAATGATGTAGAAGCTCAGAACAGCTTGTTATGAGATTACAACTCATTATCATCGAACGGTTGATCGATTCGGCGATGTGGAAGCTTAGAATAGCTTGTTATGAGATTGCAGCTAATTATCATCAAACGATTGACCGATTTGGCGATGTGGAACCTCAGAACGGCTTGTTATGAGATTACAACTCGTTGTCATCGAATGGTTGATCGATTCGGCGATGTGGAAGCTCAGAACAGCTTTTTATGAGATTACAACTCATTATCATCGAATGGTTGATCGATTTGGCAATGTGGAACCTCAGAATAGCTTGTTATGAGATTGCAATTGATTATCATCAAATGATTGACTGATTCGGCAATGTGGAACCTCAGAATGGCTTGTTATGAGATTACAACTCATTGTCATCAAATGGTTGATCGATTCGGCGATGTGGAAGCTCAGAATAGCTTGTTATGAGATTACAACTCATTGTCATCGAATGGTTGATCGATTCAGCGATGTGGAAGCTCAGAATAGCTTGTTATGAGATTACAACTCATTATCATCGAACGGTTGATCAATTCGGCAATGTGGAAGCTCAGAATAGCTTGTTATGAGATTGCAGCTGATTATCATTGAACGGTTGACCGATTCAGCGATGTGGAACCTCAGAATAGCTTGTTATGAGATTACAACTCATTGTCATCAAACGGTTGATCGATTCAGCGATGTGGAAGCTCAGAACAACTTGTTATGAGATTACAACTCATTGTCATTGAATGGTTGATCGATTCAGCGATGTGGAAGCTCAGAATAGCTTGTTATGAGATTAAAACTCATTGTCATCAAACGGTTGGTTGATTCGGCGATGTGGAGTCTCCAAACAGCTTGTTATGAGATTGCAGCTGATTACCATCAAACGGTTGACCGATTTGGCGATGTGGAACCTCAGAATGGCTTGTTATGAGATAACAACTCATTGTCATCAAACGGTTGATCAATTCGGTGATGTGAAAGTTTAGAATAGCTTGTTATGAGATTACAACTCATTATCATCCAACGGTTGATCAATTCGGTGATGTGGAAGCTCAGAACAGCTTGTTATGAGATTACAACTCATTATCATCGAATGGTTGATCGATTCGGTGATGTGGAACCTCAGAACAGCTTGTTATGAGATTAAAGCTGATTATCATCAAACTATTGACCGAGTCGGTGATGTGGAACCTCAGAACGGCTTGTTATGAGATTACAACTCATTGTCATCAAACGGTTGATCGATTCAGCGAAGTGGAAGCTCAGAACAGCTTGTTATGAGATTACAACTCATTGTCATCAAACGGTTGATCGATTCGGTGATGTGGAAGCTCAAAATAGCTTGTTATGAGATTACAACTCATTATCATCGAATGGTTGATCGATTCAGCGATGTGGAGGCTCAGAGTAGCTTGTTATCAGATTTTAGCTGATTATCATCGAACGGTTGACTGATCGGCGATGTGGAACCTTAGAACGGCTTGTTATGAGATTACAACTCATTTTCATCGAATGGTTGATCGATTCGGCGATGTGGAAGCTCAGAATATCTTGTTATGAGATTACAACTCATTATCATCAAACGGTTCATCGATTTGGCGATGTGGAACCTCAGAATAGCTTGTTATGAGATTATAGCTAATTATCATCGAACGGTTGACTGATTCAGCGATGTGGAACCTTAGAACGGTTGGTTATGAGATTACAACTCATTATCATCAAACGGTTGATCGATTCGGCAATGTGGAAGCTCAAAACAACTTGTTACGAGATTATAACTCATTGTCATTGAACGGTTGATCGATTCGGTGATGTGGAAGCTTAGAACAGCTTGTTATGATATTACAACTCATTATCATCGAACGGTTGATCAATTTGGTGATGTGGAAGCTCAGAACAACTTGTTATGAGATTGCAGCTGATTATCATCAAACGGTTGACTGATTCAGTGATGTGGAACCTCAAAATGGCTTATTATGAGATTACAACTCATTGTCATCAAATGGTTGATCAATTCGGCGATGTGGAAGCTCAGAATAGCTTGTTATGAGATTACAAATCATTATCATTGAACAGTTGATCGATTCGGCGATGTGGAACCTCAGAATAGCTTATTATGAGATTACAGCTGATTATCATCGAACGGTTGACCCATTCAGTGATGTGGAACCTTAGAACAGCTTGCTATGAGATTACAACTTATTGTCATCAAACGGTTGATCGATTCGGCAATGTGGAATCTCAGAATAGCTTGTTATGAGACTACAACTCATTGTCATTGAACGGTTGATCGATTCGATGATGTGGAAGCTCAGAACAGCTTGTTATGAGATTACAACTCATTATCATTGAATGGTTGATCAATTCAGTGATGTGGAAGCTCAGAACCGCTTGTTATGAGATTACAACTCATTATCATTGAATAGTTGATCGATTTGGCGATGTGGAACATCAGAATAGCTTGTTATGAGATTGTAGCTGATTATCATCGAACGGTTGACCGATTCGGGGATGTGGAACCTTAGAACGGCTTGTTATGAGATTACAACTCATTATCATCGAATGGTTGATCAATTTGGCGATGTGGAAGCTCAAACCGCTTTTTATGAGATTACAGTTGATTATCATTAAATGGTTCACCGATTCAGTGATGTGGAACCTCAGAATGGCTTGTTATGAGAATACAACTCATTATCATCAAACGGTTGATCGATTCGCGATGTGGAAGCTCAGAACAGGCAATTATGAGATTACAACTCATTGTCATTGAACGGTTGATCGATTCGGCGATGTGGAAGCTCAGAACAACTTGTTATGAGATTACAACTCAATGTCATCAAACGGTTGATCGATTCGGCGATGTGGAACCTCAGAACAGCTTGTTATGAGATTGCAGCTGATTATCATTGAATGGTTGACCAATTCGGCAATGTGGAACCTCAAAACGGCTTGTTATGACATTACAACTCATTGTCATCAAACGGTTGATCGATTTGGCGATGTGGAAGCTCAAAACAGCTTGTTATGAGATTAAAACTCATTGTCATCAAATGGTTGATCGATTCAGCAATGTGGAAGCTTAGAATAGCTTGTTATGAGATTACAACTCATTGTCATCGAATGGTTGATTGATTCGGCGATGTGGAAGCTCAGAACAGCTTGTTATGAGATTACAACCCATTATCATCGAACGATTGATCGATTCAGCGATGTGGAAGCTCAGAATAGCTTTTTATGAGATTGCAGCTGATTATCATCGAACGGTTGACCGATTCGGTGATGTGGAACCTCAGAATGATTTGTTATGAGATTACAACTCATTTTCATCGAATGGTTGATTGATTCGGTGATGTGGAAGCTCAGAATAGCTTGTTATGAGATTACAACTCATTATCATCAAATTGTTGATCGATTCTGCGATGTGCAACCTCAGAACAGCTTGTTATGAGATAGCAGCTGATTATCATCAAACAGTTGAGCGATTCGGTAATGTGGAACCTCAAAATAGCTTGTTATGAGATTACAACTCATTGTCATCAAACGGTTGATCGATTTGGAGATGTGGAAGCTCAGAACAGCTTGTTATGAGATTACAACTCATTATCATTGAACGGTTGATGTATTCGGTGATGTAGAAGCTCAAGACAGCTTGTTATGAGATTATAGTTGATTATCATCGAACGGTTGACCGATTCGGCGATGTGGAACCTCAAAATGGCTTGTTATGAGATTACAACTCATTGTCATCAAATGGTTGATCGATTCGGCGATATGAAAGCTCAAAAAAGCTTGTTATGAGATTACAACTCATTATCATCGAACGGTTGATTGATTCGGCGATGTGGAAGCTCAGAACAGCTTGTTATGAACTTGCAGCTGATTATCATCGAATGGTTGACCGATTCGGCGATGTGGAACCTCAGAATGGCTTGTTATGAGATTACAACTCATTGTCATCAAATGGTTCATTGATTTAGCAATGTGGAAGCTCATAACAGCTTGTTATGAGATTACAACTCATTATCATCGAACGGTTGATCAATTTGGCAATGTGGAAGCTCAGAATAGCTTGTTATGAGATTGCAGCTGATTATCATCGAACGGTTGACTGATTGGCCGATGTGGAACCTCAGAATGGCTTGTTATGAGATTACAACTCATTGTCATCAAATGGTTGATCGATTCAGCGATGTGGAAGCTCAGAACAGCTTGTTATGAGATTACAACTCATTGTCATCGAACGGTTGATTAATTCAGCAATGTGGAAGCTCAGAATAGCTTGTTATGAGATTACAACTCATTGTCGTCGAACGGTTGATCGATTCGGCGATGTGGAATCTCAGAATAGCTAGTTATGAGATTATAACTCATTATCATCGAATGATTGATCGATTCAGCGATGTGGAACCTCAGAACAGCTTGTTATGAGATTAAGCCTCATTATCATCAAATGGTTGATCAATTCAGTGATGTGGAACCTCAGAATGGCTTGTTATAAGATTACAACTCATTGTCATCAAACGGTTGATCGATTCGGCAATGTGGAAGCTCAGAACAGCTTGTTATGAGATTAGAACTCATTGTCATTGAACGGTTGATCGATTTGGCGATGTGGAACCTCAGAATAGCTTGTTATGAGATTGTAGCTGATTATCATCGAATGGTTGACCGATTCAGGGATGTGGAACCTTAGAATAGCTTGTTATGAGATTACAACTCATTGTCATCAAATGGTTGATCGATTTGGCAATGTGGAATCTCAGAACAGCTTGTTATGAGATTACAACTCATTGTCATCGAACGGTTGATCGATTCAATGATGTGGAAGCTCAGAACAGCTTGTTATGATATTACAACTCATTATCATCGAATGGTTGATCAATTCGGCAATGTGGAAGCTTAGAACCGCTTGTTATGAGATTATAGCTGATTATCATTGAACGGTTGATCGATTCGGCGATGTGGAAGCTCAGAATAGCTTTTTATGAGATTACAACTCATTGTCATCGAACGGTTGATTGATTCGGCGATGTGGAACCTCAGAACAGCTTGTTATGAGATTGCAGCTGATTATCATCAAACGGTTGACCAATTCAGCAATGTGGAACCTCAAAATGGCTTGTTATGAGATTACAACTCATTGTCATCAAACGGTTGATCGATTTGGTGATGTGGAAGCTCAAAAAAGCTTGTTATGAGATTACAACTCATTGTCATCGAACGGTTGATCGATTCGGCAATGTGGAAGCTTAGAATAGCTTTTTATGAGATTACAACTCATTATCATCGAATGGTTGATCGATTCAGAAATGTGGAACCTCAGAACATCTTGTTATGAGATTGCAGCTGATTATCATCAAACGGTTGACCGACTCGGTAATGTGGAACCTCAGAATGGCTTGTTATGAGATTACAACTCATTGTCATCAAACGGTTGATCGATTTGGCGATGTGGAAGCTTAGAATAGCTTGTTATGAGATTACAACTCATTGTCATTGAATGGTTGATCGATTCAGTGATGTGGAAGCTCAGAATAGCTTGTTATGATATTATAACTCATTATCATCGAACGATTGATTGATTCGGTGATGTGGAAGCTCAGAATAGCTTGTTATGAGATTGCAGCTAATTATCATCAAACGGTTGACCAATTCGGTGATGTGGAACCTCAGAATGGCTTGTTATGAGATTACAACTTATTGTCATCAAACGGTTGATCAATTCGGCGATGTGAAAGCTCAAAAAAGCTTGTTATAAGATTACAACTTATTATCATTGAACGGTTGATCGATTCGGCGATGTGGAACCTCAGAATAGCTTGTTATGAAATTGCAACTGATTATCATCAAATGGTTGACCGATTCGGCGATGTGGAACCTCAGAATGTCTTGTTATGAGATTACAACTCATTGTCATCAAACGGTTGATCGATTCAGCAATGTGGAAGCTCAGAACAACTTGTTATGAGATTACAACTCATTGTCATTGAACGGTTGATCGATTCGGCAACGTGGAAGCTCAGAACAGCTTGTTATGAGACTATATCTCATTATCATCAAACGGTTGATCAATTTGGTGATGTGCAAGTTCAGAACAGCTTGTTATGAGATTGTAGCTGATTATCATCGAATGGTTGACCGATTGGGTGATGTGGAACCTTAGAATGCCTTGTTATGAGATTACAACTCATTGTCATCAAACGGTTGATCGATTCAGCGATGTGGAAGCTCAGAATAGCTTGTTATGAGATTACAACTCATTGTCATCAAACGGTTGATTGATTTGGTGATGTGAAAGCTTAGAACAGCTTGTTATGAGAATACAACTCATTATCATCAAACGGTTGATTGATTCGGCGATGTGGAAGCTCAGAATAGCTTGTTATGAGATTATAACTCATTATCATTGAATGGTTGATTGATTCAACGATGTGAAACCTCAGAACAACTTGTTATGAGATTAAGCCTCATTGTCATCAAACGGTTGATCGATTCGGCAATGTGGAAGCTCAGAATAGCTTGTTATGAGATTACAACTCATTGTCATCGAACGATTGATCGATTCAGCGATGTGGAAGCACAGAACAGCTTGTTATGAGATTACAACTCATTATCATTAAACGGTTGATCGATACGGCGATGTGGAAGCTTAGAATAGCTTGTGATGAGATTGTAGCTGAATATCATCGAATAGTTGACCGATTCGGTGATATGGAACCTCATAATGGCTTGTTATGAGATTACAACTCATTATCATTGAACGGTTGATTGATTCGGCGATGTGGAAGCTCAGAACAGCTTGTTATGAGATTACAACTCATTATCATCAAACGGTTGATCGATTCAGCGATGTGGAACCTCAGAACAACTTGTTATAAGATTGTAGCTGATTATCATCGAATGGTTGACCGATTCGGTGATGTGGAACCTCAGAATGGCTTGTTATGAGATTACAACTCATTGTCATCAGACGGTTGATTGATTCAGCGATGTGGAAGCTCAAAATAGCTTGTTATGAGATTAGAACTCATTGTCATCGAATGGTTGATCGATTCGATGATGTGGAAGCTCAGAACAACTTGTTATGAGATTACAACTCATTATCATTGAACGGTTGATCAATTTGGTGATGTGGAAGCTCAGAACAACTTGTTATGAGATTGCAGCTGATTATCATCGAACGGTTGACTGATTCGGCGATGTGGAACCTTAGAATGGCTTGTTATGAGATTACAACTCATTGTCATCAAACAGTTGATCAATTCAGTGATGTGGAAGCTCAGAATAGCTTGTTATGAGATTACAAGTCATTGTCATTGAACGGTTGATCGATTCGGCGATGTGGAAGCTCAGAACAGCTTGTTATGAGATTACAACTCATTATCATCAAACGGTTGATCGATTCAGCGATGTGGAACCTCAGGACAGCTTGTTATGAGATTGTAGCTGATTATCATCGAACGGTTGACTGATTCGGCGATGTGGAACCTTAGAATGGCTTGTTATGAGATTACAACTCATTATCATCAAACCGTTGATTGATTCGGCGATGTGGAAGCTCAAAATAGCTTGTTATGAGATTACAACTCATTGTCATCGATCGGTTGATCGATTCAGCGATATAGAAGCTCAGAATAGCTTGTTATAATATTACAACTCATTATCATTGAACGGTTGATCGATTCGGTGATGTGGAACCTCAAAATAGCTTGTTATGAGATTGAAGTAGATTATCATCGAATGGTTGACTGATTCGGTGATGTGGAACCTCAGAACAGCTTGTTATGAGATTGTAGTTGATTATCATAAAACGGTTGACCAATTCGGCGATGTGGAACCTCTCAGAACGGTTTGTTATGAGATTACAACTTATTGTCATCAAATGGTTGATCGATTCGGCAATGTGGAAGCTCAGAACATCTTGTTATGAGATTACAACTCATTATCATCGAACGGTTGATCGACTCGGCAATGTGGAAGCTCAGAACAACTTGTTATGAGATTACAACTCATTATCATCGAACGGTTGATCAATTCGGCGATGTGGAAGCTCAGAATAGCTTGTTATGAGATTGCAACTGATTATCATCGAACGATTGACCGATTCGGTGATGTGGAACCTCAGAACAGCTTGTTATGAGATTACAACTCATTGTCATCAAACGGTTGATCGATTCGGTGATGTGGAAGCTCAGAATAGCTTGTTATGTGATTACAACTCATTATCATCGAACGGTTGATCAATTCAGCGATGTGGAAGCTCAGAATAGCTTGTTATGAGATTGCAACTGATTATCATCGAATGATTGACCGATTCGGTTATGTGGAACCTCAGAACATCTTGTTATGAGATTACAACTCATTGTCATCAAATGGCTGATCGATTCGGCGATGTGGAAGCACAGAACATCTTGTTATGAGATTACAACTCATTGTCATCGAACAGTTGATCGATTCGGCGATGTGGAAGCTCAGAACAACTTGTTATAAGATTACAACTCATTATCATTGAACGGTTGATCGATTCGGCGATGTGGAAGCTTAGAACAGCTTATTATGAGATTACAGCTGATTATCATCGAATGGTTGACCGATTCGGCAATGTGGAACCTCAAAATGGCTTGTTATGAGATTAAAACTCATTGTCATCGAACGGTTGATCAATTCGGCAATGTGGAAGCTCAGAATAGCTTGTTATGAGATAACAACTCATTATCATCAAACGGTTGATCGATTCGGCGATGTGGAACCTCAGAATAGCTTGTTATGAGATTGCAGTTGATTATCATCAAATGGTTGATCGATTCGGCAATGTGGAACTTCAAAACGGCTTTTTATGAGATTACAACTCATTGTCATCAAACGGTTGACCGCGTCAGTGATGTGGAAGCTCAGAACAACTTGTTATGAGATTACAACTCATTGTCATCGAACGGTTGATTGATTTAGTGATGTGAAAGCTTAGAACAGCTTTTTATGAGATTACAACTCATTATCATCGAATGGTTGATCAATTCGGTAATGTGGAAGCTCAGAATAGCTTGTTATGAGATTGCAGCTGATTATCATCGAACGGTTGACCGAGTCGGTGATGTGGAACCTCAGAACAGCTTGTTATGAGATTACAACTCATTATCATCAAACGGTTGATCTATTCAGCGATGTGGAAGCTCAGAACAACTTGTTATGAGATTACAACTCATTGTCATCGAACGGTTGATTGATTTAGCGATGTGGAAGCTCAGAATAGCTTGTTATGAGATTACAACTCATTGTCATCAAACATTTGATCGATTTGGCAATGTGGAACCTCAAAATAGCTTGTTATGAGATTGCAGCTGATTATCATCGAACGGTTGACTGATTCGGCGATGTGGAACCTCAAAACGGCTTATTATGAGATTAAAACTCATTTTCATCAAATGGTTGATTGATTCAGTGATGTGGAGGCTCAGAACAGCTTGTTATGAGATTACAACTCATTATCATCAAACAGTTGATCGATTCGGCGATGTGGAAGCTCAGAATAGCTTGTTATGATATTGCAGCTGATTATCATCGAATGGTTGACCAATTCGGCGATGTGGAACCTTAAAATGGCTTGTTATGAGATTACAACTCATTGTCAGCGAATGGTTGATCGATTCGGTGATGTGGAAGCTCAGAACAGCTTGTTATGAGATTACAACTCATTATCATCGAACAGTTGATTGATTCAGTGATGTGGAACCTTAGAATAGCTTGTTATGAGATTGCAGCTGATTATCATCGAACGGTTGAACGATTCAGTGATGTGGACCTCAGAACGGCTTGTTATGAGATTACAACTCATTATCATCAAATGGTTGATCGATTCGGTGATGTGGAAGCTCAGAATAGCTTGTTATGAGATTACAACTCATTTTCATCAAACGGTTGATCAATTCGGCGATGTGGAAACTCAGAACAGCTTGTTATGAGATTACAACTCATTATCATCGAACGGTTGATCAATTCGGCGATGTGGAAGCTCAAAATAGCTTGTTATGAGATTGTAGTTGATTATGATCAAACGGTTGACTGATTCGGCAATGTGGAACCTAAGAATGGCTTGTTATCAGATTACAACTCATTGTCATCAAACGGTTGATCGATTCGGCGATGTGGAAGCTTAGAACAGCTTGTTATGAGATTACAACTCATTGTCATTGAACGGTTGATCGATTCGGTGATGTGGAAGCTTAGAATAGCTTGTTATGTGATTAGGACTCATTGTCATTGAACGGTTGATCGATTCGGTGATGTGGAACCTCTGAATAGCTTGTTATGAGATTGCAGCTGATTATCATTGAACGGTTGACTGATTCGGCGATGTGGAACCTCAGAACGGCTTGTTATGAGATTACAACTCATTGTCATCAAACGGTTGATAAATTTGACGATGTGGAAGCTTCGAATAGCTTGTTATGAGATTACAACTCATTATCATCGAATAGTTGATCGATACGGCGATGTGGAAACTCAAAACAGCTTGTTATGAGATTACAACTCATTATCATCGAACGGTTGATCGATTTGGTGATGTGGAACTTCAGAACAACTTGTTATGAGATTGCAGCTGATTATCATCGAATGGTTGACCGATTCAGCGATGTGGAACCTAAGAACAGCTTGTTAAGAGATTACAACTCATTGTCATCAAACAGTTGATCGATTCGGCGATGTGGAAGCTCAGAATAGCTTGTTATGAGATTACAACTCATTGTTATCGAAGGGTTGATCGATTCGGCGATGTGGAAGCTCAGAATAGCTTGTTATGAGATTACAACTCATTATAATTGAACAGTTGATCAATTCAGTGATGTGGAAGCTCAAAATAGCTTGTTATGAGATTGCAGCTGATTATCATCAAACGGTTGACCGATTCAGCGATGTGGAATCTCAGAACGGCTTGTTATGAGATTAGAACTCATTGTCATCAAATGGTTATTTTATTCGGAAATGTGGAAGCTCAAAATAGCTTGTTATGAGTTTACAACTCATTCTCATCGAACGGTTGATCGATTCGATGATGTGGAAGCTCAGAACAGCTTGTTATGAGATTACAACTCATTATTATCGAACGATTGATCGATTCGGCAATGTGGAACATCAGAACAGCTTGTTATGAGATTGTAGCTGATTATCATCAAACGGTTGACCGATTCAGTGATGTAGAACCTCAGTATAGCTTGTTATGAGATTACAACTCATTATCATCAAACGGTTGATCGATTCGGTGATGTGGAAGCTCAGAATAGCTTATTATGAGATTACAACTCATTGTCATCGAACGGTTGATCAATTCGGTGATGTGGAAGCTCAGAACAACTTTTTATGAGATTACAACTCATTGTCATCAAACGGTTGACCGATTTGGCAATGTGGAACCTCAGAACAGCTTGTTACGAGATTGCAGCTGATTATCATCAAATAGTTGACCGATTCAGCGATGTGGAACCTCAGAACGGCTTGTTATGAGATTATAACTCATTGTCATCAAACGGTTGATCGATTCAGTGATGTGGAAGCTCAGAATAGCTTGATATGAGATTAAAACTCATTGTCATTGAACGGTTGATCGATTCGGTGATGTGGAAGCTCAGAACAACTTGTTATGAGATTACAACTCATTATCATCAAACGGTTGATCGATTCGGCGATGTGGAAGCTCAGAATAGCTTGTTATGAGATTGTAGCTGATTATCATCAAACAGTTGACTGATTTGGTGATGTGGAACCTCAGAATGGCTTTTTATGAGATTACAACTCATTGTCATTGAACGGTTGATCGATTCGGTGGTGTGGAACCTCAGAACAGCTTGTTATGAGATTACGACTCATTATCATTGAATGGTTGATCGATTCGGCGATGTGGAACCTTAGAACAGCTTGTTATGAGATTGTAGTTGATAATCATTGAACGATTGAGCGATTCGGCGATGTGGAACCTCAGAATGGCTTATATGAGATTACAACTCATTGTCATCAAACGGTTGATTGATTCGGTGATGTGGAAGCTCAGAACAGCTTGTTATGAGATTACAACTCATTGTCATCGAACGGTTGATCGACTCGGTGATGTGGAAGCTCAGAACAGCTTGTTATGAGATTACAACTCATTATCATCGAACGGTTGATCAATTTAGCAATTTGGAAGCTTAGAACAGCTTGTTATGTGATTACAGCTGATTATCATCGAACGGTTGACCGATTCGGTGATATGGAACCTCAAAACGGCTTGTTATGAGATTACAACTCATTGTCATCAAACGGTTGGTCGATTCAGTGATGTGGAAGCTCAGAATAGCTTGTTATGAGATTACAACTCATTATCATCGAACGGTTGATCGATTCAGTGATGTGGAAGCTCAGAACAGCTTGTTATGAGATTACAACTCATTGTCATCAAATGGTTGGTCGATTTGGCGATGTGGAAGCTTAGAACAGCTTGTTATGAGATTACAACTCATTGTCATCGAACGGTTGATCAATTCGGTGATGTGGAAGCTCAGAATAGCTTGTTATGAGATTACAACTCATTATCATCAAACGGTTGATCGATTCGGCGATGTGCAACCGCAGAACAGCTTGTTATGAGATTGCAGTTGATTATCATCAAACAGTTGACCAATTCGGCGATGTGGAACCTCAGAACGGCTTGTTATGAGATTACAACTCATTGTCATCAAACGGTTGATCGATTCAGTGATCTGGAAGCTCAGAATAGCTTGTTATGAGATTACAACTCATTGTCATTATACGGTTGATCGATTCGGCAATGTGGAAGCTTAGAACAGCTTGTTATGAGATTACAACTCATTATCTTCGAATGGTTGATTGATTCGGCGATGTCGAAGCTCAGAACAACTTGTTATGAGATTACAACTCATTATCATCAAACGGTTGATCGATTCAGTGATGTGGAACCTCAGAATAGCTTGTTATAAGATTGCTACTGATTATCATCAAACGGTTGACCGATTCGGTGATGTGGAACCTTAGAATGACTTGTTATGAGATTACAACTCATTGTCATCAAACGGTTGATCGATTTGGCGATGTGGAAGCTCATAACAGCTTGTTATGAGATTACAACTCATTATCGTCGAACGGTTGATCGATTCGGTGATGTGGAAGCTCAAAATAGCTTGTTATGAGATTAAAACTCATTATCATCGAACGGTTGATCAATTCGGCGATGTGGAAGCTCAGAACAGCTTGTTATGAGATTACAGCTGATTATCATCAAACAATTGACCGATTCGGTGATGTAGAACCTCACAATGGCTTGTTATGAGATTAAAACTCATTTTCATCAAACGGTTGATCGATTCGGCGATGTGGAAGCTCAAAATAGCTTGTTATGAGATTGCAACTAGTTATCATCGAACGTTTGACCGATTCGGCAATGTGGAACCTCAGAATGGCTTGTTATGAGATTACAACTCATTGTCATCAAATGGTTGATCGATTCGGTGATGTGGAAGCTCAGAATAGCTTGTTATGAGATTACAACTCATTATCATCAAACAGTTGATCGATTTGGCAATGTGGAAGCTCAAAACAACTTGTTATGAGATTACAACTCATTGTCATCGAATGGTTGATCGATTCGGTGATGTGGAAGCTCAGAATAGCTTGTTATGAGATTGCAGCTAATTATCATTGAACGGTTGACCGATTTGGTGATGTGGAACCTCAGAATGGCTTGTTATGAGATTACAACTCATTGTCATCGAACGGTTGATTGATTCGGCAATGTGGAAGCTTAGAACAACTTGTTTTGAGATTACAACTCATTGTCATCAAACGGTTGATCGATTCAGCGATGTGGAAGCTTAGAATAGCTTGTTATGAGATTACAACTCATTATCATCAAACGGTTGATCAATTCGGTGATGTGGAAGCTCAGAACAGGTTGTTATGAGATTGCAGCTGATTATCATCGAACGGTTGACCGATTCGGTGATGTGAAACCTTAGAACGGATTGTTATGAGATTACAACTCATTGTCATCAAACGGTTGATCGATTCAGTGATGTGGAAGCTTAAAATAGCTTGTTATGAGATTACAACTCATTTTCATCGAACGGTTGATCGATTTGGCAATGTGGAAGCTCAGAACAACTTGTTATGAGATTACAACTCATTGTCATTGAACGGTTGATCGATTTGGCGATGTGGAAGCTCAGAACAACTTGTTATGAGATTGCAGCTCATTATCATCAAACGGTTGACTGATTCAGTGATGTGGAACCTCAAAATGGCTTGTTATGAGATTACAACTCATTGTCATCAAATGGTTGATCTATTCGATGATGTGGAACTCAGAATAGCTTGTTATGAGATTACAACTCATTGTCATCAAACAGTTGATTGATTCAGCGATGTGGAAGCTCAGAACAAAATGTTATGAGATTACAACTCATTATCATCGAACGGTTGATCGATTCGGTGATGTGGAACCTCAGAATAGCTTGTTATGAGATTGCAGCTGATTATCATCAAATGATTGATCGATTCGACGATGTGGAACCTCAAAACGGCTTGTTAAAAGATTACAACTCATTGTCATCAAACGGTTGATCGATTCAGTGATGTGGAAGCTTAGAATAGCTTGTTATGAGATTATAACTCATTATCATCGAACAATCGATCGATTCGGGTATGTGGAAGTTTAGAACAGCTTGTTATGAGATTACAACTCATTATCACCGAACGGTTGATCGATTCGGTGATGTGGAAGCTTAGAATAGCTTGTTATGAGATTGCAGCTGATTATCATCAAACGATTGACCGATTCGGTGATGTGGAACCTCAGAACAGCTTGTTATGAGATTACAACTCATTGTCATCAAACAGTTGATTGATTCAGTGATGTGGAAGCTCAGAACAGCTTGTTATGAGATTACAACTCATTGTCATCGAATGGTTGATCGATTCGATGATGTGGAAGCTCAGAATAGCTTGTTATGAGATTACAACTCATTATCATTGAACGGTTGATTGATTTAGCGATGTGGAAGCTTAGAATAGCTTGTTATGAGATTGTAGCTGATTATCATTGAATGGTTGATTGATTTGGCGATGTGGAACCTCTGAATGGCTTGTTATGAGATTACAACTCATTTTCATTGAATGGTTGATCGATTTAGTGATGTGGAAGCTGAGAATAGCTTGTTATGAGATTACAACTCATTATCATCGAACGGTTGATCAATTCGGCAATGTGGAACCTCAGAACAGCTTGTTATGACATTGCAGCTAATTATCATCAAACGATTGACCGATTCGGCGATGTGGAACCTCAGAACGGCTTGTTATGAGATTAGAACTCATTATCATCGAACAGTTGATCGATTCGGCAATGTGGAACCTCAGAATAGCTTGTTATGAGACTGTAGCTGATTATTATCAAACGGTTGACCGATTCGGCGATGTGGAACCTCAGAACGGCTTGTGATGAGATTACAACTCATTGTCATCAAACGGTTGATCGATTTGGCGATGTGGAAGCTCATAACAGCTTGTTATGAGATGACAACTCATTGTCATCGAATGGTTGATTGATTCGGCGATGTGGAAGCTCAGAATAGCTTGTTATAAGATTACAACTCATTATCATCGAACGCTTGATCGATTCGGCGATGTGGAACCTCAGAACAACTTGTTATGAGATTGCAGCTGATTATCATCGAACGGTTGACTGATTCAGCAATGTGGAACCTTAGAACGGCTTGTTATGAGATTACAAATCATTGTCATGAAACGGTTGATCAATTCGGCGATGTGGAAGCTCATAATAGCTTGTTAGGATATTACAACTCATTGTCATCGAATGGTTGATCGATTCGGCGAGGTGGAAGCTTAGAAAATCTTATTATGAGACTGCAAATCATTATCATCAAACGGTTGATTGATTTGGTAATGTGGAAACTCAGAACAGCTTGTTATGAGATTACAGCTGATTATCATCAAACGGTTGACCGATTCGGCGATGTGGAACCTCAAAACGGCTTGTTATGAGATTACAACTCATTGTCATTGAATGGTTGATCAATTCGGCAATGTGGAAGCTCAGAATAGCTTATTATGAGATTACAACTCATTACCATCAAACGGTTGATCGATTCAGCGATGTGGAACCTCAAAATAGCTTGTTATGAGATTGCATTTGATTATCATTGAATGGTTGACTGATTCGGCAATGTGGAACCTCAGAATGGCTTGTTATGAGATTGTAGCTCATTGTCATCAAACGGTTGATCGATTTGGTGATGTGGAAGCTCAAAATAGCTTGTTATGAGATTACAACTCATTATCATTGAATGGTTGATCGATTCAGCGATTTGGAAGCTTAGAACAGCTTGTTATGAGATTGGAGCTGATTATCCTTGAACGGTTGACTGATTTAGTGATGTGGAACCTTAGAATGGCTTGTTATAAGATTACAACTCATTGTCATCAAATGGTTGATGGATTCGGTGATGTGGAACCTTAGAACAGCTTGTTATGAGATTCCAGGTGATTATCATTGAATGGTTGACTGATTCGGCGATGTGGAACCTCAGAATGGCTTGTTATGAGATTACAACTCATTGTCATCAAACGGTTGATCGATTCGGCAATGTGGAAGCTTAGAATAGCTTGTTATGAGATTACAACTCATTGTTATCGAACAGTTGATCGATTCGGCAATGTGGAAGCTCAGAACAGCTTGTTATGAGATTACAACTCATTATCATCGAACGGTTGATCAATTCGGCAATGTTGAAGCTCAGAACAGCTTGTTATGAGATTGCAGCTGATTATCATTGAACAATTGACTGATTCAGTGATGTGGAACCTTCAGAATGGCTTGTTATGAGATTACAACTCATTCTCATCAAACGGTTGATCGATTCGACGATGTGGAAGCTCAGAATAGCTTGTTATGAGATTACAACTCATTGTCATTGAATGGTTGATCGATTCGGAGATGTGGAAGCCCAGAATAGCTTGTTATGAGATTACAACTCATTGTCATCGAATGGTTGATCGATTCGGTGATGTGGAACCTCAGAATGGCTTGTTATGAGATTATAACTCATTGTCATCAAGCGGTTGATCGATTCGGCAATGTGGAAGCTCAGAATAGCTTGTTATGATATTACAACTCATTGTCACTGAACAGTTGTTCAATTCGGCGATGTGGAAGCTCAGAACAGCTTGTTATGAGATTACAACTCATTATCATCGAACGGTTGATCGATTCGGTGATGTGGAAGCTCAGAATAGCTTGTTATGAGAATGCAGCTGATTATCATCGAACGGTTGACTGATTCGGCGATGTGGAACCTCAGAATGGATTTTTATGAGATTACAACTCATTATCATCAAACGGTTGATCGATTTGGCAATGTGGAAACTTAAAACAGCTTGTTATGAGATTACAACTCATTATCATCAAACGGTTGATCAATTCAGTGATGTGGAACCTCAGAATAGCTTGTTATGAGATTGCAGCTGATTATCATCGAATGGTTGACCGATTGGGCAATGTGGAACCTCAGAATGGCTTGTTATGAGATTACAACTCATTGTCATCAAACGGTTGATCGATTTGGCGATGTGAAAGCTCAGAACAGCTTGTTATGAGATTACAACTCATTGTCATCGAACGGTTGATCGATTCAGCGATGTGGAAGCTCAGAAGAGCTTGTTATGAGATTACAACTCATTATCATCAAACGGTTGATCAATTTGGCGATGTGGAAGCTCAGAATATCTTGTTATGAGATTACAGCTGATTATCATCAAACTGTTGACCGATTCGGCGATGTGGAACCTTAGAATGGCTTGTTATGAGATTACAACTCATTGTCATCAAACAGTTGATCAATTCGGCGATGTGGAAGCTCAAAATAGCTTGTTATGATATTACAACTCATTGACATCGAACGGTTGATTGATTTGGTGATGTGGAAGCTCATAACAGCTATTTATGAGATTACAAATCATTATCATCAAACGATTGATCGATTCAGTGATGTGGAAGCTCAGAACAGCTTGTTATGAGATTGCAGCTGATTATCATCGAACGGTTGACTGATTCGGAAATGTGGAACCTCAAAATGGCTTGTTATGAGATTACAACTCATTGTCATCGAACGGTTGATTGATTCGGCAATGTGGAAGCTCAGAATAGCTTGTTATGAGATTGCAACTGATTATCATTGAATGGTTGACCGATTTGGCGATGTGGAACCTCAGAATGGCTTGTTATGAGATTACAACTCATTATCATCAAACGGTCGATCGATTCGGTGATGTGGAAGCTCAGAATAGCTTGTTATGAGATTCAACCTCATTGTCATCTTACGATTGATCGATTCGATGATGTGGAAGCTCAGAACAGCTTGTTATGAGATTACAACTCATTGTCATCGAACGGTTGATCGATTCGATGATGTGGAAGCTCAGAATAGCTATTTATGAGATTATAACTCATTATCATCAAACGGTTGATCAATTAAGCGATGTGGAAGCTCAGAACAGCTTGTTACAAGATTACAGCTGATTAGCATCTAACGGTTGACCGATTCGGCTATGTGGAACCTCAGAATGGCTTGTTATGAGATTACAACTCATTGTCATCAAACGGTTGATCGATTTGGCAATGTGGAAGCTTAGAATAGCTTGTTATGAGAATACAACTCATTGTCATCGAACGGTTGATCGATTCGGCGATGTGGAAGCTCAGAACAGCTTTTTATGAGATTACAACTCATTGTCATCAAACAGTTGATCGATTCAGGGATTTAGAACCTCAGAATAGCTTGTTATGAGATTGCAGATGATTATCATCAAACATTTGACCAATTCAGCGATGTGGAACCTCAGAACGGCTTGTTATGAGATTGCAACTCATTGTCATCAAACGGTTGATCTATTCGGCGATGTGGAAGCTCAGAACAGCTTGTTATGAGATTACAACTTATTCTCATCAAACGGTTGATCGATTCGGTGATGTGGAAGCTCAGAATAGCTTGTTATGAGATTACAATTTATTATCATCAAACGGTTGATCAATTCAGTGATGTGGAAGCTCAGAACCGCTTGTTATGAGATTGCAGCTGATTATCATCGAATGGTTAATCGATTCGGCAATGTGGAACATCAGAATGGATTGTTATGAGATTACAACTCATTGTCATTAAATGATTGATCCATTCAGCGATGTGGAAGCTTAGAACAGCTTCTTATGAGATTACAACTCATTGTCATCAAACGGTTGATCGATTCAGCTATGTGGAAGCTCAGAATAGCTTGTTATGAGATTATAACTCATTATCATTGAACTATTGATCGATTCGGCGATGTGGAACCTCAGAACAGCTTGTTATGAGATTGCAGCTGAATATCATCGAATGGTTGACCGATTTGGTGATGTGGAACCTCAGAATGGCTTGTTATGAGATTACAACTCATTATCATGAAATGGTTGATCGATTCAGTGATGTGGAAGCTCAGAACAACTTGTTATGAGATTACAACTCATTATCATCGAACGGTTGATCGATTTGGCGATGTGGAAGCTCAGAAAAGCTTGTTGTGAGATTACAACTCATTATCATCAAACGGTTGATCGATTCAGTGATGTGGAAGCTTAGAACAGCTTGTTATGAGATTGCAGCTGATTATCATCGAATGGTTGACCGATTTGGCGATGTGGAACCTGAAAATGGCTTGTTATGAGATTACAACTCATTGTCATCAAATGGTTGATCGATTCGGCAATGTGGAAGCTCAAAATAGCTTGTTATGATATTACAACTCATTGTCATCGAACGATTGATCGATTCGGTGATGTGGAAGCTCAGAATAGCTGGTTATGAGATTACAAATCATTATCATCGAACGATTGATCGAGTCGGCGATGTGGAAGCTTAGAATATCTTGTTATGAGATTGCATCTGATTATCATCGAATTGTTAACCGATTTGGTGATCTGGAACCTCAGAACGGCTTGTTATGAGATTACAACTCATTGTCATCGAACGGTTGATCGATTCGGCAATGTGGAAGCTCATAACAGCTTCTTATGAGATTGCAACTGATTATCATTGAACGGTTGACCGATTCGGTGATGTGGAACCTCAGAATGGCTTGTTATGAGATTACAACTCATTATCATCAAACGGTTGATCGATTCGGCGATGTGGAAGCTCAGAACAGCTTGTTATGAGATAACAACTCATTTTCATCGAACGGTTGATCGATTCGGCAATGTGGAAGCTCAGAACAGCTTGTTATGAGATTATAACTCATTATCATCGAATCGTTGATCGATTCGGTGATGTGGAACCTCATAATAGCTTGTTATGAGATTGCAGCTGATTATCATCGAACGGTTGACCGATTCGGCGATGTTGAAGCTCAGAACAAGAGATTACAACTCATTGTCATCGAATGTTTGATCGATTCGGTGATGTAGAAGCTTAGAATAGCTTGTGATGAGATTACAACTCATTGTCATCGAATGTTTGATCGATTCGGTGATGTGGAAGCTCAGAATAGCTTGTTATGAGATTACAACTCATTATCATCAAACGGTTGATCAATTCGGTGATGTGGAAGCTCAGAATAGCTTGTTATGAGATTGCAGCTGATTATCATTGAACGGTTGACCGATTCGGCGATGTGGA
>MU222127.1:19843-82230 GCA_018584345.1 Thuja plicata | reverse complement strand
ATCGATTCGGTGATGTGGAAGCTCAGAACAGCTTGTTATGAGATTACAACTCATTATCATCAAACGGTTGATCGATTCGGCGATGTGGAAGCTCGAAACAGCTTGTTATGAGATTGCAGTTGATTATCATTGAATGGTTAACCGATTCAGTGATGTGGAACCTTAGAACGGCTTGTTATGAGATTACAACTCATTGTCATCAAACGGTTGATTGATTCGGTGATGTGGAAGCTCAGAACAGCTTGTTATGAGATTACAACTCATTATCATCAAACGGTTGATCGATTTGGCGATGTGGAACCTCAAAATAGCTTGTTATGAGATTAAAAATCATTGTCATCAAACGGTTGATTGATTCGGCAATGTGGAAACTCAGAACAGCTTGTTATGAGATTACAACAAATTGTCATCAAACGGTTGATCGATTCGGTGATGTGGAAACTCAGAAAAGCTTCTTATGAGATTGCAGCTGATTATCATCAAATAGTTGACCGATTCGGCCATGTGGAACCTCAGAATGGCTTGTTATGAGATTACAACTCATTGTCATCAAACGATTGATCGATTCGGTGATGTGGAAGCTCAGAATAGCTTGTTATGAGATTACAACTCATTGTCATCAAACAGTTGATCGATTCGGTGATGTGGAAGCTCAGAACAGCTTGTTATGAGATTACAACTCATTATCATCAAACGATTCATTGATTCAATGATGTGGAACCTCAGAACAACTTGTTATGATATTGCAGCTGATTATTATTGAACGATTAACTGATTCGGCGATGTGGAACCCCAGAATGGCTTGTTATGAGATTACAACTCATTATCATCAAATGGTTGATCGATTTGGCAATGTGGAAGCTCAGAATAGCTTGTTATGAGATTAAAACTCATTGTCATCGAACGGTTGATCAATTCGGTGATGTGGAAGCTAAGAATAGCTTGTTATGAGATTGCAGTTGATTATCATCGAACAGTTGACCGATTCAGCAATGTGGAACCTCAGAATGGCTTGTTATGAGATTACAACTCATTGTCATCGAATGGTTGATTGATTCAGAGATGTGGAAGCTCAGAATAGCCTGTTATGAGATTAGAACTCATTATCATCAAACGGTTGATCGATTCAGCGATGTGGAACATCAAAAGAGCTTGTTATGAGATTGCAGCTGATTATCATCAAACCATTGACCGATTCGATGATGTGGAAGCTCAGAATAGCTTGTTATGAGATTACAACTCATTATCATCAAACGGTTGATAAATTTGGCAATGTGGAAGCTCAGAATAGCTTGTTATGAGATTGCAGCTGATTATCATCGAACAGTTGACCGATTTAGGAATGTGGAACCTCAGAATGACTTGTTATGAGATTATAAATCATTGTCATCAAACGGTTGATCGATTTGGCAATGTGGAAGCTCAGAATAGCTATTTATGAGATTACAACTCATTGTCATCGAATGGTTGATCAATTCGGTGATGTGGAAGCTTAGAATAGCTTGTTATGAGATTACAACTCATTGTCATCAAATGGTTGATTGATTCAGTGATGTGGAACCTCAGAACAGCTTGTTATGAGATTACAGCTGATTATCATCGAACGGTTGACCGATTCGGCGATGTGGAACCTCAGAATGGCTTGTTATGAGATTACAACTCATTGTCATCAAACGGTTGATCGATTTGGTGATGTGGAAGCTCAGAATAGCTTGTTATGAAATTACAACTCATTGTCATCAAACGGTTGATTGATTCGGCGATGTGGAAGCTCAGAACAGCTTGTTATGAGATTACAACTCATTATCATCGAACGGTTGATCGATTCGGCGATGTGGAAGCTCAGAATAGCTTGTTATGAGATTACAGCTAATTATTATCGAATGGCTGATCGATTCGGCGATGTGGAACCTCAGAATGGCTTAATATGAGATTACAACTCATTGTCATTAAACGGTTGATTGATTCAGTGATGTGGAAGCTCAGAACAGCTTGTTATGAGATTACAACTCATTGTCATCGAACGCTTGATCGATTCGGCAATGTGAAAGCTTAGAACAGCTTGTTATGAGATTGCAGCTGATTATCATCAAACGGTTTACCGATTCGGTGATGTGGAACCATAGAATGGCTTGTTATGAGATTACAACTCATTGTCATCAAACGGTTGATTGATTTGGCAATTTGGAAGCTCAGAATAGCTTGTTATGACATTACAACTCATTGTCATCAAACGGTTGATCGATTCGGCGATGTGGAAGCTCACAATAGCTTGTTATGAGATTACAACTCATTATCATCGAACGATTGATCAAATCGCTGATGTGGAAGCTCAGAATAGCTTGTTATGAGATTGTTGCTGATTATCATCGAACGGTTGACCGATTCGGTGATGTGGGACCTCAGAACGGATTGTTATGAGATTACAACTCATTGTCATCAAACGGTTGATCGATTTGGCGATGTGGAAGCTCAGAATAGCTTGTTATGAGATTACAACTCATTGTCATCCAACGGTTGATCGATTCGGCAATGTCGAAGCTCAGAATAGCTTGTTATAATATTACAACTCATTATCATCGAACGGTTGATCAATTCAGTGATGTGGAACCTCAGAACAGCTTGTTATGAGATTGTAGCTGATTATCATCGAACGGTTGACCAATTCGGAGATGTGGAACCTCAGAACGGCTTGTGATGAGATTACAACTCATTGTCATCAAACGATTGATCGATTTGGTGATGTGGAAGCTCAGAACAGCTTGTTATGAGATTACAACTCATTGTCATCAAACAGATGATTGATTCGGTGATGTGGAAGCTCAGAATAGCTTGTTATAAGATTACAACTCATTATCATCGAACGGTTGATCGATTCAGAGATGTGGAACCTCAGAATAGCTTGTTATGAGATTGCAGCTGATTATCATCGAACGGTTGACCGATTCAATGATGTCAAACCTCAGAATGGCTTGTTATGAGATTACAACTCATTATCATCAAACGGTTGATCAATTCGGTGATGTGGAAGCTCAGAACAACTTGTTAGGATATTACAACTCATTGTCATTGAATGGTTGATCAATTTGGCAAGGTGAAAGCTCAGAAAAGCTTGTTATGAGACTGCAAATCATTATCATCGAACGGTTGATCGATTTGGCAATGTGAAAGCTCAGAACAGCTTGTTATGAGATTGCAGCTGATTATCATCAAACGGTTGACCGATTCGGTGATGTGGAACCTCAAAATGGCTTGTTATGAGATTACAAGTCATTGTCATCGAACGATTGATCGATCCGGCAATGTGGAAGCTCAGAATAGCTTGTTATGAGATTACAATTCATTATCATTGAACGGTTGATCAATTAAGTGATTTGGAAGCTCAGAACAGGTTGTTATGAGATTGCAGCTGATTATCATTGAACGGTTGACCGATTTAGCGATGTGGAACCTCAGAATGGCTTGTTATGAGATTACAACTCATTGTCATCAAACGGTTGATTGATTCAGCAATGTGGAACCTCAGAATAGCTTGTTATGAGATTACAACTCATTATCATCGAACGGTTGATCGATTCGGTGATGTGGAACCTCAGAATAGCTTGTTATGAGATTTTAGCTAATTATCATCGAATGGTTGACCGATTCGGCGATGTGGAACCTCAGAATGGCTTGTTATGAGATTAAAAATAATTGGCATCAAACAGTTGATCAATTCGGCAATGTGGAAGCTCATAATAGCTTGTTATGAGATTACAACTCATTTTTATCGAATGGTTGATCGATTCGGCAATGTGGAAGCTTAGAATAGCTTGTTATGAGATTACAATTCATTATCATCGAATGGTTGATCAATTCGGCAATGTTGAAGCTCAGAATAGCTTGTTATGAGATTGCAGCTGATTATCATCGAACAGTTGACTGATTCGGTGATGTGGAACCTCAGAACAGCTTGTTATGAGATTACAACTCATTATCATCAAACGGTTGATTGATTCGGCGATGTGGAAGCTCATAATAGCTTGTTATGAGATTGTAGCTGATTATCATCAAACGGTTGACCGATTCGATGATGTGGAACCTCAGAATAGCTTGTTATGAGATTACAACTCATTATCATCAAACGGTTGATCGATTCAGCGATGTGGAAGCTCAGAATAGCTTGTTATGATATTACAACTAATTGTCATTGAACGGTTGATTGATTCGGTGATGTGGAAGCTTAGAACAACTTGTTATGAGATTAAAAATCATTATCATCAAACAGTTGATCGATTCGGCGATGTGGAAGCTCATAATAGCTTGTTATGAGATTGTAGTTGATTATCATCAAACGGTTGACCGATTCGGTGATGTGGAACCTCAGAACAGCTTGTTATGAGATTACAACTCATTATCATCAAACGGTTGATCGATTCGGTGATGTGGAAGCTCAGAATAGCTTGTTATGATATTACAACTAATTGTCATCGAACGGTTGATCGATTCGGTGATGTGGAAGCTTAGAACAACTTGTTATGAGATTACAAATCATTATCATCAAACAGTTGATCAATTCGGTGATGTGGAAGCTCAGAACAGCTTGTTATGAGATTGTAGCTGATTATAATCGAATGGTTGACCGATTTGGTGATGTGGAACCTCAGAACGGCTTGTTATGAGATTACAACTCATTATCATCAAACGGTTGATCGATTCAGGGATGTGGAAGCTCAGAATAGCTTGTTATGAGATTACAACTCATTATCATCAAAGGGTTGATCGATTCGGCGATGTGGAACCTCAGAATAGCTTGTTATGAGATTGCAACTGACTATCATCAAACGGTTGACCGATTCGGCGATGTGGAACCTCAGAATGGCTTGTTATAAGATTACAACTCATTGTCATCAAACAGTTGATCGAGTCAGCGATGTGGAAGCACAGAATAGCTTGTTATGAAATTACAACTCATTATCATCGAACGGTTGATCGATTCGGCGATGTGGAATCTCATAATAGCTTGTTATGAGATTACAACTCATTGTCATCAAATGGTTGATCAATTCGGCGATGTAGAACCTCAGAATAGCTTGTTATGAGATTGCAGATTATCATCAAACGGTTGACTGATTCGACGATGTGCAACCTCAGAATGGCTTGTTATGAGATTACAACTCATTGTCATCAAATGGTTGATCGATTCGGTGATGTGGAAGCTCAGAATAGCTTGTTATGAGATTACAACTCATTGTCATCGAACGGTTGATCGATTCGGCGATGTGGAGGCTTAGAATAGCTTGTTATGAGATTACAACTCATTATCATCAAACGGTTGATCGATTCAGCGATGTGGAAGTTTAGAATAGCTTGTTATGAGATTGCAGCTGATTATCATTGAACGGTTGACCGATTCAGTGATGTGGAACCGCAGAATGGCTTCTTATGAGATTACAACTCATTGTCATCGAACGCTTGATCAATTCGGCGATGTGGAAGCTCAGAATAGCTTGTTATGAGATCACAACTCATTATCATCGAACGGTTGATCGATTCGGCTATGTGGAACCTCAGAACAGCTTGTTATGAGATTACAGCTGATTATTATCAAACGATTGACCGATTTGGTGATGTGGAACCTCAGAACGGCTTGTTATGAGATTACAACTCATTGTCATCAAATGGTTGATCGATTCGGCGATGTGGAAGCTCAAAATAGCTTGTTATGAGATTACAACTCATTGTCATCGAACGGTTGATCGATTCGGCGATGTGGAAGCTTAGAATATCTTGTTATGAGATTGCAGCTGATTATTATCGAACGGTTGACTGATTCGGCGATGTGGAACCTCAGAATGGCTTATTATGAGATTACAACTCATTGTCATCAAACAGTTGATCAATTCGGCGATGTGGAAGCTTAGAACAGCTTGTTATGAGATTACAACTCATTATCCTCAAATGGTTGATTGATTCAGCGATGTGGAAGCTCAAAACAGCTTATTATGAGATTACAACACATTATCATCGAATGGTTGATCAATTTGGCGATGTGGAAGCTCAGAATAGCTTGTTATGAGATTGCAGCTGATTATCATCAAACGGTTGACTGATTCAGTGATGTGGAGCCTCAGAACAGCTTGTTATGAGATTACAACTCATTGTCATCAAACTGTTGATCGATTCGGCAATGTGGAAGCTCAGAACAGCTTGTTATGAGATTACAAATCGTTGTCATCAAATGGTTGACTGATCGGTGATGTGGAACCTCAGAACGGCTTGTTAAGAGATTACAACTCATTGTCATCAAACAGTTCATCGATTCGGCGATGTGGAAGCTTAGAACAACTTGTTATGAGATTACAACTCATTGTCATCGAACGGTTGATCGATTCGGCAATGTGGAAGCTCAGAACAGCTTATTATGAGATTACAACTCATTATCATCGAATGGTTGATCGATTTGGCGATGTGGAACCTCAGAACAGCTTGTTATGAGATTGCAGCTGCTTATCATCGAATGATTGACCGATTTGGCGATGTGGAACCTCAGAACGCCTTGTTATGAGATTACAACTCATTGTCATGAAACGGTTGATCGATTCGGCGATGTGGAAGCTCAAAATAGCTTGTTATGAGATTACAACTCATTGTCATCAAACGGTTGATCGATTTGGCAATGTGGAAGCTCAGAACAGCTTGTTATGAGATTACAACTCATTATCATCGAACGGTTGATCGATTTGGCGATGTGCAAGCTCATAATAGCTTCTTATGAGATTGTAGCTGATTATCATCGAATGGTTGACTGATTCGGTGATGTGGAACCTTACAATGGCTTGTTATGAGATTACAACTCATTGTCATTGAACAGTTGATCGATTTAGTGATGTGGAAGCTCAGAACAGCTTGTTATGAGATTACAACTCATTATCATCGAACGGTTGATCAATTCGGTGATGTGGAACCTCAGAATAGCTTGTTATGAGATTGCAGCTGATTATCATTGAACGGTTGTCCGATTCGGCGATGTACAACCTTAGAACGGCTTGTTATGAGATTACAACTCATTGTCATCAAACGGTTGATCGATTCAGAAATGTGGAAGCTCAGAATAGCTTGTTATGAGACTACAACTCATTGTCATCGAACGGTTGATCGATTCGGCGATGTGGAAGCTCAGAACAGCTTATTATGAGATTACAACTCATTATCATCGAACGGTTGATCAATTCAGTGATGTGGAAGCTCAGAATAGCTTGTTATGAGATTGCAGCTGATTATCATCGAACGGTTGACCGATTCGGTGATGTGGAAATTCAGAACAGCTTGTTATGAGATTACAACTCATTTTCATCAAACAGTTGATCGATTGAGCGATGTGGAAGCTCAGAATAGATGTTATGAGATTACAACTCATTGTCATCGAACGGTTGATCGATTCGGTAATGTGGAAGCTCAGAATAGCTTTTTATGAGATTACGACTCATTATCATCAAACGGTTGATCGATTCGGCGATGTGGAACCTCAAAATAACTTGTTATGAGATTACAGCTGATTATACTCGAACGGTTGACTCATTAAGCAATGTGGAACCTTAGAACAACTTGTTATGAGATTGCATCTGATTATCATTGAACGGTTGACTGATTCGGTGATGTGGAACCTCAAAATGGCTTGTTATGAGATTAAAACTCATTATCATCAAACGGTTGATCGATTCGGTGATGTGGAAGCTCAGAATAGCTTTTTATGAGATTACAACTCATTATGATCAAACGGTTGATCGATTTGGCGATGTGGAAGCTCAGAACAACTTGTTATGAGATTACAACTCATTGTCATCAAACGGTTGATCGATTCGGCGATGTGGAAGCTCAGAATAGCTTGTTATGAGATTACAACTCATTATCATCAAACAGTTGGTCAATTCGGTGATGTGGAACCTCAAAATAGCTTGTTATGAGATTGTAGCTGATTATCATCGAACGGTTGACCGATTCAGCGATGTGGAACCTCAGAATGGCTTGTTATGAAATTACAACTCATTGTCATCAAACGGTACATCGATTCGGTGATGTGGAAGTTCAGAATAGCTTGTTATGAGATTACAACTCATTATCATCGAACGGTTGATCGATTTGGCAATGTGGAAGCTCAGAACAGCTTGTTATGAGATTACAACTCATTATCATCGAATGGTTGATCGATTCGGCGATGTGGAAGCTCAGAATAGCTTGTTTTTATATTGCTGCTGATTATTATCGAACGGTTGACCGATTCGGCGATGTGGAACCTCAGAATGGCTTGTTATGAGATTACAACTCATTGTCATTGAACAGTTGATCGATTCAGTGATGTGGAAGCTTAGAACAGCTTGTTATGAGATTACAACTCATTATCATTAAACGGTTCATCGATTCGGCGATGTGGAACCTCAGAATAGCTTGTTATGAGATTGCAGTTGATTATCATCAAACAGTTGACCGATTTGGCGATGTGGAACCTCAGAATAGCTTGTTATGAGATTACAAGTCATTGTCATCAAACGGTTGATCCATTCGGCGATGTGGAAGCTCAGAACAGCTTGTTATGAGATTACAACTCATTGTCCTTGAATGGTTGATCAATTC
This sequence comes from Thuja plicata, assembly GCA_018584345.1. Classification (NCBI taxonomy): domain Eukaryota; kingdom Viridiplantae; phylum Streptophyta; class Pinopsida; order Cupressales; family Cupressaceae; genus Thuja; species Thuja plicata. The sequence goes on along the minus strand of MU222127.1, from coordinate 73,617 downwards.
GGCGATGTGGAAGCTTAGAACAGCTTGTTATGAGATTACAACTCATTATCATCAAACAGTTGATCGATTCGGCAATGTGGAACCTCAGAACAGCTTGTTATGAGATTGCAGCTGATTATCATTGAATGGTTGACCGATTCGATAATGTGGAACCTCAGAATGGCTTGTTATGAGATTATAACTCATTGTCATCAAACGGTTGATCGATTTGGCGATGTGGAAGCTCAGAATAGCTTGTTATGAGATTACAACTCATTATCATCAAACTGTTGATCGATTCGGCGATGTGGAAGCTCAGAACAGCTTGTTATGAGATTACAACTCATTATCATCGAACGGTTAATCGATTTGGCAATGTGGAACCTCAGAAAAGCTTGTTATGAGATTGCAGCTAATTATCATCAAACGGTTGACAGATTCAGTGATGTGGAACCTCAGAACAGCTTGTTATGAGATTACAACTCATTATCATCAAACGGTTGATCGATTCAGCGATGTGGAAGCTCAGAACATCTTTTTATGAGATTACAACTCATTATCATCGAATGGTTGATCGATTCAGTGATGTGGAACCTCAGAATAGCTTGTTATGAGATTGTAGCTGATTATCACCGAACGGTTGACCAATTCAGTGATGTAGAACCTCAGAATGGCTTGTTATGAGATTACAACTCATTGTCATCAAAAAATTGATTGATTTAGAGATGTGGAAGCTTAGAATAGCCTGTTATGAGATTACAACTCATTGTCATCGAACGGTTGATCAATTCGGTGATGTGGAAGCTTAGAACAGCTTGTTATGAGATTACAAATCATTATCATCGAACGGTTGATCGATTCAGCAATGTCAAACCTTAGAATAGCTTGTTATGAGAAATCAGCTGATTATCATTGAACGGTTGACCGACTCAGTGATGTGGAACCTCAGAAGGGCTTGTTATGAGATTACAACTCATTGTCATCAAACGGTTGATCGATTTGGTGATGTGGAAGCTCAGAACAGTTTGTTATGAGATTACATCTTATTGTCATCAAACGGTTGATTGATTCAGCGATGTGGAAGCTTAGAATAGCTTGTTATGACATTACAACTCATTATCATCGAATAGTTGATCGATTCAGTGATGTGGAACCTTAGAACAGCTTGTTATGAGATTGCAGCTGATTATCATCAAATGGTTGACCAATTCGGCGATGTGGAACCTCAAAAAGGCTTGTTATGAGATTACAACTCATTGTCATCAAACGATTGATTGATTCAGTGATGTGGAAGCTCAGAATAGCTTGTTATGAGATTGCAGCTGATTATCATCGAACGGTTGACTGATTCAGTGATGTGGAACCCCAGAACAACTTGTTATGAGAATACAACTCATTGTCATCAAATGGTTGATCGATTCGGCGATGTGGAAGCTCTAAATAGCTTGGTATGAGATTACAACTCATTGTCATCAAACGGTTGATCGATTCGGCGATGTGGAAGCTCAAAACAACTTGTTATGAGATTACAACTCATTATCATTGAACGGTTGATCAATTCGATGATCTAGAAGCTAGAATAGCTTGTTATGAGATTCCAGCTGATTATCATCAAACGGTTGACTGATTCGGCGATGTGGAACCTCAGAACGGCTTTTTATGAGATTACAACTGATTGTCATCAAATGGTTGATTGATTCGGTGATGTGGAAGCTCAGAATAGCTTGTTATGAGATTACAACTCATTGTCATCGAGCGCTTGATCGATTCGGCAATGTGGAAGCTCAGAATAGCTTGTTATGAGATTACAACTCATTATCATCCAACAGTTGATCGATTCGGCGATGTGGAACCTCAGAACAGCTTGTTATGAGATTGCAGCTGATTATCATCAAATGGTTGACCGATTCGGTGATGTGGAACCTCAGAATAGCTTGTTATGAGATTACAACTCATTGTCATCAAATAGTTGATCGATTCGGTGATGTGGAAGCTAAGAATAGCTTGTTATGAGATTACAACTCATTGTCATCAAACGGTTGATCGATTCGGTAATGTGGAAGCTCAGAATAGCTTGTTATGAGATTACAACTCATTATCATCAAATGGTTGATCAATTTGGCGATGTGGAACCTCAGAACAGCTTATTATGAGATTGCAGCTGATTATCATCGAACGATTGACCGATTCGGCCATGTGGAACCTCAAAATGGCTTGTTATGAGATTACAACTCATTGTCATCAAACGGTTGACTGATTCGGCGATGTGAAAGCTCAGAACAGCTTGTTATGAGATTACAACTCATTATCATCGAACGGTTGATCGATTCAGTGATGTGGAACCTCAGAACAGCTTGTTATGAGATTGCAACTGATTATCAGCGATGTGGAAGCTCAGAACAGCTTGTTATGAGATTACAACTCATTATCATTGAACGGTTGATCGATTCGGCAATGTGGAAGCTCAGAATAGCTTGTTATGAGATTACAACTCATTATCATCGAACGGTTGATCAATTCGGCGATGTGGAAGCTCAGAATAGCTTGTTATGAAATTGTAGCTGATTATCATCGAACCGTTGACTGATTCGTTATGTGGAACCTCAGAACGACTTGTTATGAGATTACAACTCATTGTCATCAAACGGTTGATCGATTCAGCAATGTGGAAGCTCAGAATAGCTTGTTATGAGGTTACAACTCATTGTTATCGAACGGTTGATCGATTCGGCGATAAGGAAGCTCAGAACAGCTTGTTATGAGATTACAACTCATTGTCATCGAATGGTTGATCGATTCGGTGATGTGGGAGCTCAGAATAGCTTGTTATGAGATTACAACTCATTATCATCAAAGGGTTGATCGATTCGGTGATGTGGAACCTCAGAACAGCTTGTTATGAGATTGCAACTGATTATCACAGAATGGTTGACCGATTCGGCGATGTGGAACTTCAGAATGGCTTGTTATGAGATTACAACTTATTGTCATCGAACGGTTGATCAATTTGGCGATGTGGAACGTCAGAATAGCTTGTTATGAGATTACAGCTGATTATCATCGAATGGTTGACCAATTCCGTGATGTGGAACCTTAGAACGGCTTGTTATGAGATTACAACTCATTGTCATCAAATGGTTGATCGATTTGGCGATGTGGAAGCTCAGAATAGCTTGTTATGAGATTACAACTCAGTATCATCGAATGGTTAATCAATTCGGTGATGTGGACCTCAGAACAACTTATGAGATTGCAGCTGATTATCATCGAACGGTTGACCGATTCAGCGATGTGGAACCTCAGAATGGCTTGTTATGAGATTACAACTCATTGTTATCAAACGGTTGATCGATTCGGCAATGTGGAAGCTCAGAATAGCTTGTTATGAGATTACAACTCATTATCATCGAACGGTTGATCAATTCAACGATGTGGAAGCTCAGAATAGCTTGTTATGAGATTACAACTCATTATCATCGAACTGTTGATCAATTTGGTGATGTGGAAGCTTAAAATAGCTTTTTATGAGATTGCAGCTGATTATCATCGAATGGTTGACCGATTCGGTGATGTGGAACATCAGAACGGCTTGTTATGAGATTACAACTCATTGTCATCGAACAGTTGATTGATTCGGTGATGTGGAAGCTCAGAATAGCTTGTTATGAGATTACAACTCATTATCATTGAACGGTTGATCGATTCGGTAATGTGGAACCTCAAAATAGCTTTTTATGAGATTGTAGCTGATTATCATCGAACGGTTCACCGATTCGGCGATGTGGAACCTCAGAATAGCTTGTTATGAGATTACAACTCATTGTCATCAAACGGTTGATCGATTCAAAGATGTGGAAGCTCAGAATAGCTTGTTATGAGATTACAACTCATTGTCATCGAACAATTGATCAATTCAGCGATGTGGAAGCTCAGAACAGCTTGTTATGAGATTGCAGCTGATTATCATTGAACGGTTGACCAATTCGGCGATGTGGAACCTTACAACGGCTTGTTATGAGATTACAACTCATTGTCATCAAATGGTTGATCGATTCGGCAATGTGGAATCTCAGAATAGCTTGTTATGAGATTACAACTCATTATCTTTGAACGGTTGATCGATTCGGTGATGTGGAAGCTCAAAACAGCTGTTATGAGATTACAACTCATTATCATCAAACGGTTGATCGATTTGGTGATGTGGAACCTCAGAACAGCTTGTTATGAGATTAGAGCTGATTATCATTGAACAGTTGACCGATTCAGCGATGTTGAACCTCAGAACGGCTTGTTATGAGATTACAACACATTGTCATCAAACGGTTGATCAATTTGGCGATGTGGAAGCTCAGAATAGCTTGTTATGAGATTACAACTCATTGTCATCCAACGGTTGATCGATTCAGTGATGTGGAAGCTCAGAACATCTTGTTATGAGATTACAACTCATTATCATCCAACGGTTGATCGATTCAATGATGTGGAACCTCAGAATAGCTTGTTATGACATTGCAGTTGATTATCATCGAACGGTTGACCGATTCAGCGATGTGGAACCTTAGAATGGCTTGTTATGAGATTACAACTCATTGTTATCAAACGGTTGATCGATTCGGTGATGTGGAAGCTCAGAATAGCTTGTTATGAGATTGCAACTGATTATCATCGAACGGTTGACAAATTCAAGGATGTGGAACCTTAGAATGGCTTGTTATGAGATTACAACTCATTGTCATCAAACGGTTGATCGATTCGGTGATGTGGAAGCTCAGAACAGCTTGTTATCAGATAACAACTCATTGTCATCAAACGATTGATCGATTTGATGATGTGGAAGCTCAGAACAACTTGTTATGAGATTACAACTCATTATCATCAAACGGTTGATCGATTCGGCGATGTGGAACCTCAGAATAGCATGTTATGAGATTGCAGCTGATTATCATCGAATGGTTGACTGATACGGTGATGTGGAACCTCAGAACGACTTGTTATGAGATTATAACTCATTGTCATTGAACGGTTGATTGATTTGGCCATGTGGAAGCTCAGAATAGATTGTTATGAGATTACAACTCATTATCATCGAATGGTTGATCGATTCGGCGATATCAAACCTCAGAATAGCTTGTTATGAGATTGCAGCTGATTATCATCGAATGATTGACCGATTCGGTGATGTGGAACCTCAGAACATCTTATTATGAGATTAAAACTCATTGTCATCAAACGGTTGATCGATTCGGCGATGTGGAAGCTCAGAATAGCTTGTTATGAGATTATAACTCATTATCATTGAACGGTTGATCAATTCGGCAATGTGGAAGCTCAGAACAGCTTGTTATGAGATTGCAGCTGATTATCATCGAACGATTGACCGATTCAGCGATGTGGAACCTCAGAATGGCTTGTTATGAGATTATAACTCATTATCATCGAACGGTTGATTGATTCGGCGATGTGGAAGCTCATAACAGCTTGTTATGAGATTACAACTCATTATCATCGAACGGTTGATCGATTCAGTGATGTGGAACCTCAGGCCAGCTTGATATGAGATTGTAGCTGATTATCATCAAACGGTTGATCAATTCGGCAATGTTGAACGTTAGAATGGCTTGTTATGAGATTACAACTCATTGTCATCAAACGGTTGATTGATTTGGCGATGTGGAAGCTTAGAACAGCTTGTTATGAGATTACAACTCATTGTCATCGAATGGTTGATCAATTCGGCAATGTGGAAGCTCAGAATAGCTTGTTATGAGATTACAACTCATTATCATCGAACGGTTGATCGATTTAGTGATGTGGAACCTCAGAACAGCTGGTTATGAGATTGCAGCTGATTATCACCAAACAGTTGACCGATTCAGCGATGTGGAACCTTAGAATGGCTTGTTATGAGATTAAAACTCATTGTCATCAAACGGTTGATCGATTCGGCGATGTGGAAGCTCAGAATAGCTTGTTATGAGATTACAACTCATTGTCATCGAACAGTTGATCGATTCGGTGATGTGGAAGCTCGAAACAGCTTGTTATGAGATTACAACTCATTATCATTAAATGGTTAATCGATTCAGCGATGTGGAACCTTAGAACAGCTTGTTATGAGATTGTAGCTGATTATCATCGAACGGTTGACCAATTCGGCGATGTGGAACCTCAGAACAACTTTTTATGAGATTACAACTCATTATCATCAAGCGGTTGATCAATTCAGCGATGTGGAAGCTCAGAATAGCTTGTTATGAGATTACAACTCATTGTCATCAAATAGTTGATTGATTCAGTGATGTGGAAGCTCAAAACAGCTTGTTATGAGATTACAACTCATTATCATCGAATGGTTAATCGAATCGGTGATGTGGAACCTCAGAACAACTTGTTATGAGATTGCAGTTGATTATCATCAAATGGTTGACCAATTCAGCGATGTGGAACTTCAAAATAGCTTGTTATGAGATTACAACTCATTGTCATCAAACGGTTGATCAATTCGATGATGTAGAAGGTCAGAACAGCTTGTTATGAGATTACAACTCATTGTCATCGAACGGTTGATCGATTCGGTGACGTGGAAGCTCAGAACAGCTTGTTATGAGATTACAACTCATTATCATCAAACGGTTGATCATTCGGCGATGTGGAACCTCAGAATAGCTTCTTATTAGATTACAGCTGATTATCATCGAACGGTTGACCGATCCAGTGATGTGGAACCTCAGAATGGCTTGTTATGAGATTACAACTCATTATCATCAAACAGTTGATCGATTCGGCGATGTGGAAGCTCAGAATAGCTTGTTATGAGATTACAACTCATTGTCATCAAACGGTTGATCGATTCGGTGATGTGGAAGCTCAAAATAGCTTGTTATGAGATTACAACTCATTATCATCGAACAGTTGATCGATTTGGTGATGTGGAACCTCAAAATAGCTTGTTATGAGATTGCAGCTGATTATCATTGAGCGGTTGACCGATTCGGTAATGTGGAACCTCAGAATGGCTTGTTATGAGATTACAACTCATTGTCATCAAACGGTTGATTGATTCAGCGATGTGGAAGCTCATAATAGCTTGTTATGAGATTACAACTCATTGTCATCGAATGGTTGATCGATTTGGCGATCTTGAAGCTTAGAACAGCTTGTTATGAGATTACAACTCATTATCATCGAACAGTTGATCGATTCGGCGATTTGGAACCTCAGAATAGCTTGTTATGATATTACAGCTGATTATCATCAAATGGTTGACCGATTCAGTGACGTGGAACCTCAGAATGGCTTGTTATGAGATTACAACTCATTGTCATTGAATGGTTGATCGATTCGGCGATGTGGAAGCTCAGAACAGCTTGTTATAAGATTACAACTCATTATCATCGAACGGTTGATCGATTCAGCAATGTGAAACCTCAAAATAGCTTGTTATGAGAAATTAGTTGATTATCATTGAACGGTTGACCGATTCGGTGATGTGGAACCTCAGAAGGGCTTGTCATGAGATTATAACTCATTGTCATCAAACGGTTGATCAATTCGGCGATGTGGAAGCTCAAAACAACTTGTTATGAGATTACAACTCATTATCATCAAATGGTTGATTGATTCGGCAATGTGGAAGCTCAGAACAGCTTGTTATGAGATTACAACTCATTATCATCAAACGGTTGATTGATTCAGCGATGTGGAACCTCAGAATAGCTTCTTATGAGATTGCAGCTGATTATCATCAAACGGTTGACCGATTCGGCGATGTGGAACCTCAGAATGGCTTGTTATGAGATTACAACTCATTATCATCAAACGATTGATCGATTCGGCGATGTGGAAGCTCAGAATAGCTTGTTATGAGATTGCAGCTGATTATCATCAAACGGTTGATCGATTCGGTGATGTGGAACCTCAGAACGGCTTGTTATGAGATTACAACTCATTGTCATCAAATGGTTGATTGATTCGGCAATGTGGAAGCTCTGAATAGCTTGTTATGAGATTACAACTCCTTGTCATCGAACGGTTGATCGATTCAGCGATGTGGAAGCTCAGAACAGCTTGTTATGAGATTACAACTCATTATCATCAAACGGTTGATCAAGTCAGCGATGTAGAAGCTAAGAACAGCTTGTTATGAGATTGCAACTGATTATCATCGAACGGTTGACCGATTCGGTGATGTGGAACCTCAAAACGGCTTGTTATGAGATTACAACTCATTGTCATCAAATGGTTGATCGATTCGGCAATGTGGAAGCTAAGAACAGCTTGTTATGAGATTACAACTCATTGTCATCGAACGGTTGATCAATTCGGCAATGTGGAAGCTCAGAACAGCTTATTATGAGATTACAACTCATTATCATCCAACAGTTGATCGATTCAGGGATGTGGAACCTTAGAACAGCTTGTTATGAGATTGCAGTTGATTATCATCAAACGGTTGACCGATTCGGCGATGTGGTACCTCAGAATGGGCTGTTATGACATTACAACTCATTGTCATCAAATGGTTGATCGCTTCGGGGATGTGGAAGCCCAGAACAACTTGTTATGAGATTACAACTCATTGTCATCAAATAGTTGATCAAGTCGGCGATGTGGAAGCTCAGAACATCTTGTTATGAGATTACAACTCATTATCATCGAACGGTTGATTGATTCGGCGATGTGGAACCTCAGAATAGCTTGTTATGAGATTGCACTTGATTATCATCGAACAGTTGACCGATTCGGCGATGTGGAACCTCAGAATGGCTTGTTATGAGATTACAACTCATTGTCATCAAACGGTTGATCGATTCGGCGATGTGGAAGCTCAGAACAACGTGTTATCAAATTACAACTCATTATCATCGAATGATTGATCGATTCGGCGATGTGGAAACTCAGAACAGCTTGTTATGAGATTGCAGCTGATTATCATCAAACGGTTGACCGATTCGGTGATGTGGAACCTCAGAACAACTTGTTATTAGATTACAACTCATTGTCATCAAACAGTTGATCAATTCGGCGATGTGGAAGCTCAGAATAGCTTGTTCTGAGATTACAACTCATTGTCATCGAACAGTCAATCAATTCGGCGATGTGAAAGCTTAGAACAACTTGTTATGAGATTACAACTCATTATCATCAAATGGTTGATCGATTCGGCGATGTGGAACCTCAGAACAGCTTGTTATGAGATTGCAGCTGATTATCATCAAACGGTTGACCGATTCGGTGATGTGGAACCTTAGAACGGCTTGTTATGAGATTACAACTCATTGTCATTGAATGGTTGATTGATTTGGTGATGTGGAAGCTCAGAATAGCTTGTTATGAAATTACAACTCATTATCATCGAACGGTTGATCGATTCGGCGATGTGGAAGCTCAGAATAGCTTGTTATGAGATTACAACTGATTATCATCAAATGATTGACCGATTCGGCGATGTGGAACCTCTAAATGGCTTGTTATGAGATTACAACTCATTGTCATCAAACGGTTGATCGATTCGGTGATGTGGAAGCTCAGAATAGCTTGTTATGAGATTACAACTCATTATCATTGAATGGTTGATCGATTCAATGATGTGGAAGCTCAGAATAGCTTGTTATGAGATTACAACTCATTATCATCGAACGGTTGATCAATTTGGCGATGTGGAAGCTCAGAATAGGTTGTTATGAGATTGTTGCTGATTATCATCAAATGGTTGACCGATTCGGCGATGTGTAATCTCAGAATGGCTTGTTATGAGATTACAACTCATTGTCATCAAACGGTTGATCGATTCAGCAATGTGGAAGCTCAGAACAACTTATATGAGATTACAACTCATTGTTATCAAACGGTTGATCGATTCAATGATGAGGAAGGTCAGAACAGCTTGTTATGAGATTACAACTCATTGTCATCGAATGGTTGATTGATTCAGCGATGTGGGAGCTCAGAACATCTTGTTATGAGATTACAACTCATTATCATCGAAGGGTTGATTGAGTCGGCGATGTGGAACCTCAAAACAACTTGTTATGAGATTACAGCTGATTATCATCAAACAGTTGACCGATTCGGTGATGTGGAAGCTCATAATAGCTTATTATGAGATTGCAGCTCATTATCATCAAATGGTTGACCGATTCTGCGATGTGGAACCTCAGAATGGCTTGTTATGAGATTACAACTCATTGTCATCAAATGATTGATCGATTCAGCGATGTGGAAGCTCAGAACAACTTGTTGTGAGATTACAACTCATTGTCATCGAACGGTTGATCGATTTGGCGATGTGGAACCTCATAATGGCTTGTTATGAGATTACAACTCATTGTCATCGAACGGTTGATTGATTCGGCGATGTGGAAGCTCAGAACAACTTGTTATGAGATTACAACTCAGTATCATCGAACAGTTGATCAATTCAGCGATGTGGAACCTTAGAACAGCTTGTTATGAGATTGCAGCTGATTATCATCAAACGGTTGATCGATTCAGTGATGTGGAACCTGAGAATGACTTGTTATGAGATTACAATTCGTTGTCATCAAATGGTTGATCGATTCGGCAATGTGGAAACTCAGAATAGCTTGTTATGAGATTACAACTCATTGTCATCGAACGGTTGATCAATTCGGCGATGTGGAAGCTCAGAATAGCTTGTTATGAGATTATAACTCATTATCATTGAACGGTTGATCAATTTGGCGATGTGGAAGCTCAAAATAGCTTGTTATGAGATTGCAGCTGATTATCATCGAACGGTTGATCGATTCAGTGATGTGGAACATCAAAATGGCTTGTTATGAGATTACAACTCATTGCCTTCGAACGATTGATTGATTCGGCGATGTGGAAGCTCAGAATATCTTGTTATGAGATTACAACTCATTATTATCGAACGGTTGATCAATTCGATGATGTGAAACCTCAGAATAGCTTGTTATGAGATTGCAGCTGATTATCATCGAACGGTTGACCGATTCAGCGATGTGGAACCTTAGAACAGCTTGTTATGAGATTACAACTCATTGTCATCAAACGGTTGATCGATTTGAAGATGTGGAAGCTCAGAACAGCTTGTTATGAGATTACAACTCATTGTCATTGAACAATTGATCAATTCAGCGATGTGGAAGCTCAGAACAGCTTGTTATGAGATTATAACTCATTATCATCAAACGGTTGATCAATTTGGCGATGTGGAAGCTCAAAACAGGTTGTTATGAGATTACAGTTGATTATCATTGAATGGTTGACCGATTCGGCGATGTGGAACCTCAGAACGGCTTGTTATGAGATTACAACTCATTGTCATCAAATGGTTGATCAATTCGGCAATGTGGAAGCTCAGAATAGCTTGTTATGAGATTACAACTCATTGTCATCAAACTGTTGATCGATTCGGCAATGTGGAAGCTCAGAATAGCTGTTATGAGGTTACAACTCATTATCATCAAACTGTTGATCGATTCGGTGATGTGGAACCTTAGAATAGCTTGTTATGAGATTGTAGCTGATTATCATCAAACAGTTGACCGATTCAGTGATGTGGAACCTCAGATTGGCTTGTTATAAGATTACAACTCATTGTCATCAAACGGTTGATCAATTCAATGATGTTGAAGCTCAGAACAGCTTGTTATGAGATTACAACTCATTTTCATTGAACGGTTGATCGATTCGGTGATGTGGAAGTTCAGAACAAATTGTTATGAGATTACAACTCATTATCATCGAACGGTTGATCAATTCGATGATTTTGAACCTCAGAACAGCTTGTCATGAGATTGCAGCTGATTATCATCGAATGGTTGATTGATTCGGTGATGTGGAACCTCAGAACGGCTTGTTATGAGATTACAACTCATTATCATCGAACGGTTGATTGATTCGGCGATGTAGAAGCTCAGAACAGCTTGTTATGAGATTACAACTCATTATCATCAAACGGTTGATTGATTCGGCGATGTGGAAGCTCGGAATGTCTTGTTATGAGATTGCAGCTGATTTTCATCGAACGGTTGATTGATTCGGAGATGTGGAAGCTCAGAATAGCTTGTTATGAGATTACAACTCATTCTCATCAAACGGTTGTTCGATTTGGCAATGTGGAAGCTCAGAATAGCTTGTTATGAGATTACAACTCATTATCATCGAACAGTTGATCGATTTGTTGATGTGGAACCTCAGAACAGCTTGTTATGAAATTGCAGCTGATTATCATCAAATGGTTGAAAGATTTGGCGATGTGGAACCTCAGAATGGCTTGTTATGAGATTACAACTCATTGTCATCAAACGGTTGATCGATTTGGTGATGTGCATGCTCAGAATAGCTTGTTATGAGATCAAAACTCATTATCATCGAACAGTTGATCAATTTGGCGATGTGGAACCTCAGAATAGCTTGTTATCAGATTGCATCTGATTATCATCAAACATTTGACTGATTCAGCGATGTGGAACCTCAGAATGGCTTGTTATGAGATTACAACTCATTGTCATCAAACGGTTGATGGATTCGGCGATGTGGAAGCTCAGAATAGCTTGTTATGAGATTACAACTCATTGTCATCGAACGGTTGATCGATTCGGCGATGTGGAAGCTCAGAACAGCTTGTTATGAGATTACAACTTATTATCATTGAACGGTTGATCGATTCAGTGATGTGGAATCTCAGAACAGCTTGTTATGAGATTGCAGCTGATTATCATCAAACAGTTGACCGATTCGGTGATGTGGAACCTCAAAACGGCTTGTGATGAGATTAACACTCATTATCATCAAACGGTTGATCGATTTGGCGATGTGGAAGCTCAGAACAGCTTGTTATGAGATTGCAACTCATTAACATCGAACGGTTGATCGATTCGGTGATGTGGAACCTCAAAATAGCTTGTTATGAGTTTCCAGCTGATTATCATCAAACAGTTGACCAATTCGGTGATGTGGAACCTCAGAATAGGTTGTTATGATATTACAACTCATTGTCATCAAACGATTGATCGATTCGGCAATGTGGAAGCTTAAAATAGCTTGTTATGAGATTATAACTCATTGTCATCGAATGGTTGATCGATTCGGCGATGTGGAAACTCAAAATAGCTTGTTATGAGATTACAACTCATTATCATCGAACGATTGATCAATTTGGCGATGTGGAAGCTCAGAATAGCTTGTTACAAGATTGCAGCTGATTATCATCGAATGGTTGACCGATTCAGTGATGTGGAACCTCAGAATAGCTTGTTATGAGATTACAACTCATTGTCATCAAATGGTTGATTGATTCGGCGATGTGGAAGCTCAGAATAGCTTGTTATGAGATTACAACTTATTGTCATCGAACGATTGATCAATTCGGCGATGTGGAAGCTCAGAATAGCTTTTTATGAGATTACAACTCATTATCATCGAACGGTTGATCGATTCAAGGATGTGGAACCTCAAAATAGATTGTTATGAGATTGCAGCTGATTATCACTGAACGGTTGACTGATTAAGCGATGTGGAACCTCAAAATGGCTTGTTATGAGATTACAACTCATTGTCATCAAATAGTTGATCAATTCGGAGATGTGGAAGCTCAGAACAGCTTGTTATGAGATGACAACTCATTGTCATCGAACGGTTGATCAATTCGGTGATGTGGAAGCTCAGAAATAGCTTGTTATGAGATTACAACACATTATCATCAAATGATTGATTGATTCAACGATGTGGAACCTCAGAACAGCTTGTTATGAGATTGCAGCTGATTATCATCGAACGGTTGACTGATTCAGTAATGTGGAAGCTCATAATACGTTGTTATGAGATTACAACTCATTATCATCAAACGGTTGATCGATTCGGTGATGTGGAACCTTAGAACAGCTTCTTATGAGATTGCAGTAGATTATCATTGAACAGTTGACCGATTCAGCGATGTGGAACCTCAAAATGGCTTGTTATGAGATTACAACTCATTGTCATCAAACGGTTGATCGATTCGGTGATGTGGAAGCTCAGAATAGCTTGTTATTAGATTACAACTCATTATCATCAAACAGTTGATCGATTCGGCAATGTGGAACCTCAGAATAGCTTGTTATGAGATTGCAGCTGATTATCATCGAATGGTTGACCGATTGGATGATGTGGAACCTCAAAATGGCTTGTTATGAGATTACAACTCATTGTCATCAAATAGTTGATCGATTTGGCAATGTAGAAGCTTAGAACAGCTTATTATGAGATTACAACTCATTGTCATCGAACGGTTGATCGATTCGGTGATGTGGAAGCTTAGAATAGCTTTTTATGAGATTACAACTCATTATAATCGAACGGTTGATCAATTCGATGATGTGGAAGCCCAGAATAGCTTGTTATGAGATTGCAGCTGATTATCATCGAACGGTTGACTGATTCAGTGATGTGGAACCTCAGAATGGCTTGTTATGAGATTACAACTCATTATCATCAAACAGTTGATCAATTCAGTGATGTGGAAGCTCAGAATAGCTTGTTATGAGATTATAACTCATTATCATTGAAGGGTTGACTGATTTCGCGATGTGGAAGCTCAGAACAGCTTGTTATGAGATTACAACTCATTATCATCGAACGGTTGATCGATTCGGCGATGTGGAATGTCAGAACAGCTTGTTATGAGATTGAAGCTGATTATCATTGAATGATTGACTGATTTGGCGATGTCAAACCTCAGAATGGATTGTTATGAGATTACAACTCATTGTCATCAAATGGTTGATCGATTCAGTGATGTGGAAGCTCAGAATAGCTTGTTATGAGATTACAACTCATTGTCATCGAACGGTGGATCGATTCGGCAATGTGGAAGCTCAGAACAGCTTGTTCTGAGATTACAACTCATTATCATCGAACGGTTGATCGATTCAGTGATGTAGAACCTCAAAATAGTTTGTTATGATATTGCAGCTGATTATCATCAAATGGTTGACCGATTCGGCGATGTGGAACCTCAAAATGACTTGTTATGAGATTAAAACTCATTGTCATCAAACTGTTGATCGATTCGGCGATGTGGAAGCTCAGAACAGTTTGTTATGAGATTACAACTCATTGTCATTGAATGGTTGATTGATTCGGCGATGTCGAAGCTCAGAATAGCTTGTTATGAGATTACAAATCATTATCATCGAACGGTTCATCGATTCGGCGATGTGGAACCTCAGAACAGCTTGTTATGAGATTGCAGCTGATTATCATCAAATGGTTGACTGATTCGGTGATGTGGAACCTCAGAAAGGCTTGTTATGAGATTACAACTCATTGTCATCAAACAGTTGATCGATTCGGTGATGTTAAAGCTCAGAATAGCTTGTTATGAGATTACAACTCATTGTCATCGAACGATTGATCGATTCGGCGATGTGGAAGCTCAAAATAGCTTGTTATGAGATTCCAAGTCATTATCATCGAACGGTTGATCGATTGGGTGATGTGGAACCTCAGAACAGCTTGTTATGAGATTATAGCTGATTATCATCGAACGATTGACCGATTCGGTGATGTGGAAGCTCAGAATGGCTTGTTATGAGATTACAACTCATTGTCATCAAACGGTTGATTGATTCGGCAATGTGGAAGCTTAGAACAACTTGTTATAAGATTACAACTCATTATCATTGAATGGTTGATCGATTCAGCGATGTGGAACCTCAGAACAGCTTGTTATGAGATTAAAGCTGATTATCATCGTACGGTTGACCGATTCAGCGATGTGGAACCTCAGAATGGCTTGTTATGAGATTACATATCATTGTCATCAAATGGTTGATTTATTCAACGATGTGGAAGCTCAGAATAGCTTGATATGAGATTAAAACTCATTGTCATTGAACGGTTGATCGATTCGGCAATGTGGAAGCTCAGAATAGCTTCTTATGAGATTACAACTCATTATCATTGAATGGTTGATAGATTCGGCGATGTGGAACCTCAGAATAGCTTGTTATGAGATTGCAACTAATTATCATCAAATGGTTGACCAAGTCGGTGATGTGGAACCTTAGAACGGCTTGTTATGAGATTACAACTCATTGTCATCAAACGGTTGATCGACTCAGCGATGTGGAAGCCCAGAACATCTTGTTACGAAATTACAACTCATTGTCATCGAACGGTTGATCAATTTAGAGATGTGGAAGCTCAGAACAGCTTGTTATGAGATTACAACTCATTATCATCGAATGGTTGACCGATTCGGCGATGTGGAACCTCAGAATAGCTTGTTATGAGATTGCAGCTGATTATCATCGAACAATTAACCAATTCAGCGATGTGGAACCTCAGAACAGCTTGTTATGAGATCACAACTCATTGTCATCGAACGGTTGATCGATTCGGTGATGTGGAAGCTCAGAACAACTTGTTATGAGATTACAACTCATTATCATCGAACGGTTAATGGATTCGGCGATGTGGAACCTCAGAACAACTTGTTATGAGATTACAGCTGATTATCATCGAATGATTGACCAATTTGGCAATGTGGAACCTCAAAATGGCTTGTTATGAGATCACAACTCATTGTCATCAAACGGTTGATCGATTTGGCGATGTGGAAGCTCAAAACAACTTGTTATGATATGACAACTCATTATCATTGAACGATTGATCGATTCGGTGATGTGGAACCTCAAAACAACTTATTATGAGATTGCAGCTGATTATCATTAAACGGTTGACCAATTTGGCAATGTGGAACCTCAGAATGGCTTGTTATGAGATTACAACTCATTGTCATCAAACAGTTGATCGATTCGGCGATGTGGAAGCTCACAACAGCTTGTTATGAGATTACAACTCATTATCATTGAATGGTTGATCGATTCGGCGATGTGAAAGCTTAAAACAACTTGTTATCAGATTACAACTCATTATCATCAAACAGTTGATCAATTCGGCGATGTGGAAGCTCAGAATAGCTTGTTATGAGATTGTAGCTGATTATCATTGAACGGTTGACCAATTCGGCAATGTGGAACATCAGAACGGCTTGTTATGAGATTAAAACTCATTGTCATCAAACGGTTGATCGATTTGGCGATGTGGAAGCTCAGAATAGCTTGTTATGAGATTACAACTCATTGTCATTGAATTTTTGATCGATTCGGCAATGTGGAAGCTCAGAACAGCTTGTTATGAGATTACAACTCATTATCATCAAACGGTTGATCGATTCGGTGAAGTGGAACCTCAGAATAGCTTGTTATGAGATTGCAGCTAATTATCATCGAACGGTTGACCGATTTGGCGATGTGGAACCTCAGAACGGCCTGTTATGAGATTACAACTCATTGTCATCAAACGGTTGATCAATTCGGGGATGTAGAAGCTCAAAATAGCTTGTTATGAGATTACAACTCATTGTCATCGAACGGTTGATCGATTTGGTGATGTGGAAGCTCATAATAGCTTGTTATGAGATTACAACTCATTATCATCAAACAGTTGATCGATTCGGCAATGTGGAACCTCAGAACAGCTTGTTGTGAGATTGCAGCTAATTATCATCAAACAATTGACTGATTTGGTGATGTGGAACCTCATAATAGCTTGTTATGAGATTAAAACTCATTATCATCAAATGGTTGATCGATTTGGCGATGTGGAAGCTCAGAATAGCTTGTTATGAGATTACAACTCATTGTCATCGAACGGTTGATCGATTCGGTGATGTGAAAACTCAGAACAGCTTGTTATGAGATTACAACTCATTATCATCGAACGATTGATTTTCGGTGATGTGGAACCTCAGAACAGCTTGTTATGAGATTGCAGCTAGTTATCATCGAATGGTTGACCGATTCGGTGATGTGGAAGCTCAAAATAGCTTGTTCTGAGATTACAACTCATTATCATCAAACGGTTGATTGATTCGGTGATGTGGAACCTCAGAATAGCTTGTTATGAGATTGCAGCTGATTATCATCAAATGGTTGACTGATTCAGCGATGTGGAACCTCAGAACGGCTTGTTATGAGATTACAACTCATTGTCATCAAACGGTTGACCGATTCAGCGATGTGGAACCTCACGATGGCTTGTTATGAGATTACAACTCATTGTCAATGAACGGTTGATCGATTCGGCAATGTGGAAGCTCAGAACAGCTTCTTATGAGATTACAACTCATTATCATCGAACGATTGATCAATTTGGTGATGTCCAGCTTAGAATGGCTTGTTATGAGATTACAACACATTATCAGCGAACGGTTGATTGATTTGGTGATGAGGAAGCTCAAAATAGCTTGTTATGAGATTACAGCTTATTATTAGGGAACGATTGATCGATTCGGCAATGTGGAAGCTTAGAATTACTTGTTATGAGATTACAACTCATTATCAGCGAATGGTTGATCGATTCAGTGATGTGGAAGCTCAGAATAGCTTGTTATGAGATTATAGCTCATTATCAGTGAACGGTTGACCAATTCGGTGATGTGGAAGCTCAGAATGGCTTGTTATGAGATTAAAATTTATTATCAATGAACAGTTGATCAATTCGGTGATGTGGAAGCTCAGAATAGCTTGTTATGAGATTATAGCTCATTATCAGCAAACGGTTGATCGATTCAGTGATGTGGAAGCTCAGAATGGCTTTTTATGAGATTACAACTCATCATCAGCGAACGGTTGATCGATTTGGCAATGTGGAAGCTCAAAATAGCTTGTTATGAGATTACATCTCATTATCAGTGAACGGTTGATCGATTCAGTGATGTGGAAGCTCAGAACAACTTATTATGAGATTACAACTCATTATCAGTGAATGGTTGATCAATTTGGGGATGTGGAAGCTCAAAATAGCTTGTTATGAGATTACAACTCATTATTAGTGAACGGTTGACTGATTTGGTGATGTTGAAGCTAAGAACAGCTTGTTATGAGATGACAACTCATTATCAGCGAACAGTTAATCGATTCGGTGATGTGGAAGCTCAGAATGGCTTGTTATGAGATTACAACTCATTATCAATGAACGATTGATCGATTCGGTGATGTGGAAACTCAGAATAACTTGTTATGAGATCACAACTCATTATCAGCAAATGGTTGACCGATTCGGCAATGTAGAAGCTTAGAATGGCTTGTTATGAGATTACAACTCATTATCAGTGAATGGTTGATCAATTCGGTGATGTGGAAGCTTAGAATAGCTTGTTATGAGATTACAGCTCATTATCAGTGAACGGTTGACAGATTCAGTAATATGGAAGCTCATAATGGCCTGTTAAGACATTACAACTCATTATCAGTGAACGGTTGATCGATTCGTCGATGTGGAATCTCAGAATAGCTTGTTATGAGATTACAGCTCATTATCAGTGAACAGTTGATCGATTAAGCGATGTGGAAGCTCAGAATAGCTTGTTATGATATTACAACTCATTATCAGTGAACGGTTGATCGATTTAGCAATGTAGAAGCTGAGAATAACTTTTTATGAGATTACAGCTCATTATCAGCAAACGGTTGACTGATTCGGCAATGTGGAAGCTTAGAATGGCTTGTTATGAGATTATAACTCATTATTAGCGAACGGTTGATCAATTTGGCAATGTGGAAGCTCAAAATAGCTTTTTATGAGATTATAGCTCATTATCAGTGAATGATTGACCGATTCGATGATGTGGAAGCTCAGAACAGCTTGTTATGACATTACAACTCATTATCAGTGAACAGTTGATCAGTTCGGCGATGCGGAAGTTCAGAATAGCTTGTTATGAGATTACAGCTCATTATCATCGAATAGTTGACCGATTCAGTGATGTGGAAGCTTAGAACGGCTTGTTATGAGATTACAACTCATTATTAGTGAATGGTTGATCCATTTGGCGATGTGGAAGGCCAAAATAGCTTGTTATGAGATTACAGCTCATTATTAGTGAATGGTTCACCGATTTGGTGATGTGGAAGCTGAAAATGGATTTTTATGAGATTACAACTCATTATCAGTGAATAGTTGATTGATTTGGTGATGTGGAAGCTCAGAATAGCTTGTTATGAGATTACAGCTCATTATCAACAAACGATTGATCGATTCAGTGATGTGGAAGTTTAGAACAGCTTGTTATGAGATTACACCTCATTATCAGCAAATGGTTGACCGATTCGGCAATGTGGAAGCTTGGAACGGCTTGTTATGAGATTACAACTCATTATCAGTGAACGGTTGATCGATTCGGTGATGTGGAAGCTCAAAACAACTTGTTATGAGATTACAGCTCATTATCAGTGAACGGTTGATCGATTCGGCATTGTGGAAGCTCAGAATGGCTTCTTATGAGATTACAACTCATTATCAGTGAATGGTTGATTGATTCAGCGACGTGGAAGCTCAAAATAGCTTGTTATGAGATTATAGCTCATTATCATCGAACGGTTGACCGATTCAATGATGTGGAAGCTCAGAATAGCTTGTTATGAGATTACAACTCATTATCAGTGAATGGTTCATCGATTTGACGATGTGGAAGCTCAAAATAGCTTGTTATAAGATTACAACTCATTATCAGCGAATGGTTGACCAATTCAGTGATGTGGAAGCACAGAATAGCTTGTTATGAGATTACAACTCATTATCAGTGAACATTTGATTGATTCGGTGATGTGGAAGCTAAGAATAGCTTGTTATGAGATTACAGCTCATTATCAGTGAACGGTTGATCAATTCGATGATGTGGAAGCTCAGAACGGCTTGTTATGAGATTACAACTCATTATCAGTGAATGGTTGATCGATTCAGTGATCTGGAAGCTTAGAACAACTTGTTATGAGATTATAGCTCATTATCAATGAATGGTTGACCAATTCGGCGATGTGGAAGCTCAGAATAGCTTGTTATGAGATTACAACTCATTATGAGTGAACGGTTGATCGATTCAGTGATGTGGAAGCTCAGAATAGCTTATTATGAGATTACAGCTCATTATGAGTGAACAGTTGACCGATTTGGTGATGTGGAAGCTCAGAATAGCTTGTTATGAGATTACAACTCATTATCATCGAACGGTTGATTGATTTGGCGATGTGGAAGCTTAGAATAGCTTGTTATTAGATTACAGCTCATTATCAGTGAACGGTTGATCGATTTGCGGATGTGGAAGCTTAGAACACCTTGTTATGAGATTACAACTCATTATCAGTGAATAGTTGATCGATTCGGCGATGTGGAAGCTCAGAACAGCTTGTTATGAAACTACAGCTCATTATCAATGAACGGTTGACCAATTCGGTGATGTGGAAGCTCAGAACAGCTTGTTATGAGATTAAAACTCATTATCAGCAAACGGTTGATCGATTCGGTGATGTGGAAGCTTAGAACAGCTTATTATGAGATTACAGCTCATTATCAGTGAATGGTTGACCTATTCGGTGATGTGGAAGCTTAGAATAGCTTGTTATGAGATTATAACTCATTATCAACAAACAGTTGATCGATTCGGCGATGTGGAAGCTCAGAACAGCTTGTTATCAGATCATAGCTCATTATCAGCAAATGGTTGATCAATTCAGCAATGTGGAAGCTCAGAATAGCTTGTTATGAGATTACAGCTCATTATTAGCAAATGGTTGACCGAGTCAGCAATGTGGAAGCTTAGAATGGCTTGTTATGAGATTACAACTCATTCTCAGTGAACGGTTGATCGATTCAGCGATGTGGAAGCTCAAAACAACTTCTTATGAGATTACAGCTCATTATTAGTGAACGGTTGATCAATTTGGCGATGTGGAAGCTCAGAACGGCTTGTTATGAGATTACAACTTATTATCAGTGAACGGTTGATCGATTTGATGATGTGGATGCTCAAAATAGCTTTTTATGAGATTACAGCTCATTATCATCAAACGGTTGACCGATTCAGTGATGTGGAAGCTTAGAAAGGCTTATTATGAGATTAAAACTCATTATCAGTGAATGGTTGATTGATTTGGTGATGTGGAAGCTCAAAATAGCTTGTTATGAGATTACAGCTCATTATCAGCGAACGGTTGACTGATTCAATGATGTGGAAGCTCATAATGGCTTGTTATGAGATTCCAACTCATTATCAGTGAATGGTTGATCGATTCGGTGATGTGGAAGCTCAGAATAGCTTGTTATGAGATTACAACTCATTATCAGTGAACAATTGATCGATTCGGCGAGGTGGAATCTCAGAACGGCTTGTTATGAGATTACAACTCATTATCAGTGAACGGTTGATCAATTTGGCAATGTGGAAGCTCAAAACAGCTTGTTATGAGATTACAGCTCATTATCAGCGAACGGTTGACTGATTGGGCGATGTTAAAGCTCAGAATAGTTTGTTATGAGATTACAACTCATTATCAGTGAACAGTTGATCGATTTGACGATGTGGAAGCTCAGAATAGCTTGTTATGAGATTACAGCTCATTATCAGTGAACGATTGATTGATTCAGTGATGTGGAAGCTTAGAATGGCTTGTTATGAGATTACAACTCATTATCAGCAAACTGTTGATCAATTCGGCAATGTGGAAGCTCATAATATCTTGTTATGGGATTAGAGCTCATTATCAACAAACGGTTGACCGATTCGGTGATGTGGAAGCTCAAAATGGCTTATTATGAGATTACAACTCATTATAAGTGAACGATTGATCGATTCGCCAATGTGGAAGCTCAGAATAGCTTGTTATGAGATTACAGCTCATTATCAGTGAATGGTTGATCGATTTGGCGATGTGGAAGCTCACAATGGCTTGTTATGAGATTACAACTCATTATTAGTGAACGATTGATCGATTCGGTAATGTGGAAGCTCAGAATAGCTTGTTATGAGATTACAGTTAATTATCAGGGAACGATTGATTGATTTGGCAATGTGGAAGCTTAGAACGGCTTGTTATGAGATTGCAACTCATTATTAGCGAATGGTTGATCGATTCGGGGATGTGGAAGCTCATAACAGGTTGTTATTAGATTATAGCTCATTATCAGTGAATGGTTGATGGATTCGGTGATGTGGAAGCTCAGAATAGTTTTTTATGAGATTATAACTGATTATCAGTGAACGGTTGATCGATCTGGCGATGTGGAAGCTTAGAATAGCTTGTTATGAGATTATAGAATATTATCAGTGAATGGTTGATCGATTCGGTGATGTGGAAGGTCAGAATGGCTTGTTATGAGATTACAACTCATTATCAGCAAATGGTTGACCAATTCGGCGATGTGGAAGCTCAGAACGGCTTGTTATGAGATTACAACTCATTATCAGCGAACAGTTGATCGATTCGGTGATGTGGAAGCTTAAAATAGCTTTTTATGAGATTAAAACTCATTATCAGCGAACGGTTGACTGATTTGGTGATGTGGAAGCTCAGAACAGCTTGTTATAAGATTACAACTCATTATCAGTGAACGGTTGATCGATTCAGTGATGTGGAAGCTTAGAACAGCTTGTTATGAGATTACAGCTCATTATTAGTGAATGGTTGATCGATTCGGCAATGTGGGAAGCTTAGAATGGCTTGTTATGATATTACAACTCATTATCAGCGAACGGTTGATCGATTCGGCGATGTGGAAGCTCAGAATAGCTTGTTATGATTTTACAGCTCATTATCAGCAAATGGTTGATCGGTTCGGCGATGTGGAAGCTCAGAACGGCTTGTTATGAGATTACAACTCATTATCAGCGAATGGTTGATCGATTCGGTGATGTGGAAGCTCAGAATAGCTTGTTATGAGATTATAGCTCATTATCAGTGAACGGTTGACCGATTTAGCGATGTGGAAGCTCAAAATGGCTTGTTATGAGATTATAACTCATTATCAGTGAATGATTGATCGATTCAGCGATGTGGAAGCTAAGAATAGCTTGTTATGAGATTACAGCGCATTATCAATGAATGGTTGATCGATTCGGCGATGTGGAAGCTCAGAACAGCTTGTTATGAGATTATAACTCATTATCAGTGAACGGTTGATCGATTCGGTGATGTGGAAGCTCAGAACAGCTTGTTATGAAATTACAGCTCATTATCAGCAAACGGTTGACCAATTCGGCGATGTGGAAGCTCAGAATGGCTTGTTATGAGATTATAACTCATTATCAGCAAACAGTTGATCAATTCAGTAATGTGGAAGCTTAGAATAGCTTGTTATGAGATTACAGCTCATTTTCAATGAACGGTTTACCGATTCAGCGATGTGGAAGCTCAGAACAGCTTGTTATGAGATTACAACTCATTATCAGCGAACGGTTGATCGATTTGGTGACATGGAAGCTCAGAAGAGCTTTTTATGAGATTACAACTCATTATCAGTGAATGGTTGATCGATTCAGTGATGTGGAAGCTCAGAATGGCTTTTTATTAGATTACAACTCATTATCAGTGAACGATTGATCGATTCGGCGATGTGGAATCTCAGAATAGCTTGTTATGAGATTACAGCTCATTATCAGTGAATGGTTGACCGATGCAGTGATTTGGAAGCTCAGAGTGGCTTGTTATGAGATTACAACTCATTATCAGTGAAGGGTTGATTGATTTGGTGATGTGGAAGCTCAGAATAGCTTGTTATGGGATTACAGCTCATTATCAGTGAACGGTTGATCAATTTGGTGATGTGGAAGCTTAGAACGCCTTGTTATGAGATTACAACTCATTATCAGTGAACGGTTGATTGAGTCAGTGATGTGGAAGCTCAGAATAGCTTGTTATGAGATTACAGCTCATTATTAGTGAACGGTTGACTTATTTGGCGATGTGGAAGCTCAGAATGGCTTCTTATCAGATTACAACTCATTATCAGTGAATAGTTGATCAATTCGGCGATGTGGAAGCTCAGAACACCTTGTTATGAGATTACAACTCATCATCAGCAAATGGTTGATCGCTTTGGTGATGTGGAAGCTCAGAACAACTTGTTATGAGATTACAGCTCATTATCAGCGACCGGTTGAATGATTCGGCGACGTGGAAGCTCAGAATGGCTTGTTATGAGATTACAACTCATTATCAGCAAATGGTTGATTCATTTGGTGATGTGGAAGCTTAGAACAGCTTATTATGAGATTATAGCTCATTATTAGTGAACAGTTGACCAATTTGGCGATATGGAAGCTCAGAACGGCTTGTTATGATATTACAGCTCATTATCAAGAAACGGTTGATTGATTCGATAATGTGGAAGCTTAGAACAGCTTGTTATGATATTACAGCTTATTATTAGTGAATGGTTGACTAATTTGGTGATGTGGAAGCTTAGAACAACTTGTTATGATATTATAACTCATTATCAGTGAACAGTTGATCGATTTGGCGATATTGAAGCTCAAAATAGCTTGTTATGAGATTACAGCTCATTATCAGCAAATGGTTGACCGATTTGGCGATGTGGAAGCTCAGAATGGCTTGTTATGAGATTACAACTCATTATCAGCGAACGGTTGATCGATTCGGTGATGTAGAAGCTCAGAATAACTTGTTATGAGATTACAGCTCATTATGAGTGAATGGTTGATTGATCCAGCGATGTGGAAGCTCAGAATAGCTTGTTATGAGATTACAACTCATTATGAGTGAACAGTTGATCGATTCGGCGATGTGGAAGCTCAGAATAGCTTGTTATTAGATTATAGCTCATTATCAGCAAACGGTTGACCGATTCGGCAATGTGGAAGCTCAGAATAGGTTGTTATGAGATTAAAACTCATTATCAGTGAACGGTTGATCGATTCGGCGATGTAAAAGCTCAGAACCACTTGTTATGAGATTATAGCTCATTATTAGAGAACGGTTGATCAATTCGGCGATGTGGAAGCTCAGAATGGCTTGTTGTGAGATTACAACTCATTATCAGTGAATGGTTGATCGATTTGGCTATGTGGAAGCTGAGAACAGCTTGTTATGAGATTATAGCTCATTATCAGTGAATGGTTGATCGATTCAGTGATGTGGAAGCTCAGAATGGCTTGTTATGAGATTATAGCTCATTATCAGCAAACGGTTGACCGATTCAGCGATGTGGAAGCTTAGAATGGCTTTTTATGAGATTACAACTCATTATCAGTGAATGATTGATCGATTTGTCAATGTGGAAGCTCAGAATAGCTTGTTGTGAGATTACAGCTCATTATGAGTGAACAGTTGATCGATTCGGCGATGTGGAAGCTCAGAATGGCTTGTTATGAGATTACAACTCATTATTAGCAAATGGTTGATCGATTCGGGGATGTGGAAGCTCAGAACAACTTTTTATGAGATTAACTCATTATCAGCGAACAGTTGATCGATTTGGCAATGTGGAAGCTCAAAACAGCTTATTATGAGATTACAGCTCATTATCAGCAAATGGTTGACCGATTCGGCGATGTGGAAGCTCAGAATGGCTTGTTATGAGATTACAACTCATTATCAGCAAACAGTTGATCAATTCGATGATGTAGAAGTTCAGAACAACTTGTTATGAGATTACAGCTCATTATCAGGGAACGGTTGACCGACTCGGCGATGTGGAAGCTTAGAACAACTGGTTATGAGATTACAACTCATTATCAGGGAACGATTGATAAATTCAGCGATGTGGAAGCTCAGAACATCTTATTATGAGATTATAGATCATTATCAGTGAACGGTTGACCGATTTGGTGATGTGGAAGCTCAGAATGGCTTGTTATGAGATTACAACTCATTATCAACAAACGGTTGATTGATTCCGCAATGTGGAAGCTCAGAATAGCTTGTTATGAGACTATAGCTCATTATTAGTGAACGGTTGACTAATTCAGTGATGTGGAAGCTCAGAACAGCTTGTTATGAGATTACAACTCATTATGAGTGAACAGTTGATTGATTCAGCGATGTGGAAGCTCAGAATAGCTTATTATTAGATTATAGCTCATTATCAGCAAACAGTTGACCGATTCGGCGATGTGGAAGCTTAGAATAGGTTGTTATGAGATTACAACTCATTATCAGTGAACGGTTGATTGATTCGGTGATGTGGAAGCTGAGAACTGCTTGTTATGAGATTATAGCTCATTATTAGAGAACGGTTGATCAATTCGGCGATGTGGAAGCTCAGAATGGCTTGTTGTGAGATTACAAATCATTATCAGTGAACGGTTGATCGATTTGGCTATGTGGAAGCTTAGAACAGCTTTTTATGAGATTACAGCTCATTATCAGTGAATGGTTGATCGATTTGGTGATGTGGAAGCTCAGAATGGCTTGTTATGAGATTATAGCTCATTATCAGTGAATGGTTGACCGATTCGGCAATGTGGAAGCTCAGAATGGCTTGTTATGAGATTACAACTCATTATCAGTGAATGATTGATCGATTCGGCAATGTGGAAGCTTAGAATAGCTTGTTATGAGATTACAGCTCATTATCAGCGAACGGTTGATCGATTCAGTGATGTGGAAGCTTAGAATGGCTTGTTATGAGATTACAACTCATTATCAGTGAACGGTTGATCAATTACGTGATGTGGAAGCTCAGAACAGCTTGTTATGAGATTACAGCTCATTATCAAGGAACGGTTGACCGATTCAGCAATGTGGAAGCTCAGAATGGCTTGTTATGAGATTACAACTCATTATCAGTGAACGGTTGATCGATTCAGTGATGTGGAAGCTCAGTATAGCTTGTTATGAGATTACAGCTCATTATCATTAAACGGTTGACGGACTCATTATCAGTAAACGGTTGATCGATTTGGCGATGTGGAAGCTCAAAATAGCTCATTATCAGTGAATGATTGATCGATTCGGCGATGTGGAAGCTCAGAACAACTTGTTATTAGATCACAGCTTATTATTAGCAAATGGTTGATCGATTCAGAGATGTGGAAGCTTAGAATGGCTTGTTATGAGATTACAACTCATTATCAGCAAACGGTTGATCAATTTGGCGATGTGGAAGCTCAGAACAGCTGACCGATTCAGTGATGTGGAAGCTCAGAACGGCTTGTTATGAGATTACAACTCATTATTAGCAAATGATTGATCGATTCAACTATGTGGAAGCTCAGAACAGCTTGATATGAGATTACAGATCATATCAGTGAACGGTTGACTGATTTGACTATGTGGAAGCTCAGAATGGCTTGTTATGAGATTATAACTGATTATCAGTGAATGGTTGATCGATTTGGCGATGTGGAAGCTCAAAATAGCTTGTTATGAGATTACAGCTCATTATCAATGAACGGTTGATCAATTCGGGGATGTGGAAGCTCAAAACGGCTTGTTATGAGATTACAACTCATTATTAGTGAATGGTTGATCGATTCAGTGATGTGGAAGTTTAGAACAGCTTGTTATGAGATTACAGCTCATTATCAGTGAACGGTTGATCGACTCGGCAATGTGGAAGCTCAGAATGGCTTGTTATGAGATTATAAGTAATTATCAAGGAACGGTTGATCGATTTGGTGATGTGGAAGCTCAGAACAACTTGTTATAAGATTATAGCTCATTATCAGTGAATGGTTGACTGATTCGGCGATCTGGAAGCTCAGAACGGCTTGTTATGAGATTACAACTCATTATCAACAAACGGTTGATCGATTCGGTGATGTGGAAGCTTAGAACAACTTGTTATGAGATTATAGCTCATTATCAGTGAACGGTTGATCGATTCACTGATGTGGAAGCTCAGAACAGCTTGTTATGAGATTACAACTCATTATCAGTGAACGGTTGATCAATTTGGCGATGTGGAAGCTCAGAATAGCTTGTTATGAGATTACAGCTCATTATCAGTGAACGATTGATCGATTTGGCGATGTGGAAGCTCAAAATGACTTGTTATGAAATTACAACTCATTATCAGTGAACGGTTGATCAACTCGGTGATGTGGAAGCTCAGAATAGCTTGTTATGAGATTACAGCTCATTATCAGTGAACGATTGACCGATTCAGCGATGTAGAAGCTCAGAATGGCTTGTTATGAGATTACAACTCATTATCAGCAAAGGGTTGATCAATTCGGTGATGTGGAAGCTTAGAACAGCTTGTTATGAGATTACAGGTCATTATCAGTGAACGATTGACCGATTTGGCAATGTGGAAGCTCAAAATCGCTTGTTATGAGATTACAACTCATTATCAGTGAATGGTTGATTGATACGGTGATGTGGAAGCTCAGAATAGCTTGTTATGAGATTACAGCTCATTATTAGCAAACGGTTGATCGATTCAGTGATGTGGAATCTCAGAATGGCTTGTTATGAGATTACAACTCATTATCAGCAAACGGTTGATCAATTCGGCGATGTGGAAGCTCAGAATAGCTTGTTATGAGATTATAGCTCATTATCAGTGAATGGTTGACTGATTCAGCGATGTGGAAGCTTAGAATGGCTTGTTATGAGATTACAACTCATTATCTATGAATGGTTGATCGATTCAGCGATGTGGAAGCTTAGAACAACTTGTTATGAGATTACAACTCATTATCAACAAACGGTTGACTGATTCAATGATGTGGAAGCTCAGAATGGCTTGTTATGAGATTACAACTCATTATCAGTGAATGATTCATCAATTCGGGGATGTCGAAGCTCAGAATAGCTTGTTATGAGATTATAGCTCATTATCAGCGAATGATTGACCAATTCGGTGATGTGGAAGCTCAAAACGGCTTCTTATGAGATTACAACTTGTTATCAGCAAATAGTTGATAATTTTAGCAATGTGGAAGCTCAAAACAGCTTGTTATGAGATTACAACTCATTATCAGTGAACAGTTGATCGGTTCAGTGATGTGGAATCTCAGAACGGCTTGTTATGAGATTACAACTCATTATCAGCGAACGGTTGATCAATTCGGCAATGTGGAAGCTCAAAATAGCTTATTATGAGGTTACAGCTCATTATCAGTGTACGGTTGATCGATTCAGTGATGTGGAAGCTTAGAATGGCTTGTTATGAGATTATAACTCATTATGAGTGAACGGTTGATCGATTCGGCGATGTGGAAGCTCAGAATAGCTTGTTATAAGATTACAGCTCATTATCAGCGAACGGTTGACTGATTCGGCAATGTGGAAGCTTAGAATGGCTTGTTATGAGATTACAACTTATTATCAGTGAACGGTTGATCGATTCAGCAATGTGGAAGCTCAGAACAAGCTTGGTATGAGATTACAGCTCATTATCAGTGAATGGTTGATCGACTCGGCGATGTAGAATCTCAGAACGGCTTGTTATGAGATTACAACTCATTATTAGTGAACGGTTGATTGATTCGGTGATGTGGAAGCTTAGAACAGCTTGTTATGAGATTACAGCTCATTATCAGTGAAGGGTTCACCGATTCAGCGATGTGGAAGCTCAGAATGGCTTGTTATGAGATTACAACTCATTATCAGGGAATGGTTGATCGAATCGGCAATGTGGAAGCTCAGAACAACTTGTTATGAGATTACAGCTCATTATCAGTGAACAGTTGATCAATTCGGTGATGTGGAAGCTTAGAATGGCTTGTTATGAGATTATAACTCATTATCAGTGAACGATTGATCGATTCAGCAATGTGGATGCTCAGAATAGCTTGTTATGAGATTATAGCTCATTATCATCAAACGGTTGACCGATTCAGTGATGTGGATGCTCATAAAGGCTTGTTATGAGATTACAACTCATTACCAGTCAATGGTTGATCGATTTGGTGATGTAGAAGCTCAAACTAGCTTGTTATGAGATTACAGCTTATTATCAGTGAATGGTTGACCGATTCGATGATGTGGAAGCTCAGAATGGCTTGTTATGAGATTACAACTCATTATCAGGAAATAGTTGATTGATTCGGCGATGTGGAAGCTCAGAACAGCTTGTTATAAGATTACAACTCATTATCAGTGAACCGTTGATCGATTTGGTGATGTGGAAGCTTAGAACATCTTGTTATTAGATTATAATTCATTATCAACGAACGGTTAATCGATACGGCGATGTGGAAGCTCAGAACAACTTGTTATGAGATTATAGCTCATTATCAGTGAACGGTTGACCAATTCGGTGATGTGGAAGCTTAGAATGGCTTGTTATGAGATTACAACTCATTGTCAGTGAACGGTTGATCGATTCGGCAATGTGGAAGCTCAGAATAGCTTGTTATGAGATTACAGCTCATTATCAGCAAACGGTTGACCAATTCGATAATGTCGAAGCTTAGAATGGCTTGTTATGAGATTACAACTCATTATCAGTGAACGGTTGATTGATTTGGTGATGTGGAAGCTTAGAACAGCTTTTTATGAGATTACAGCTCATTATTAGTGAATGGTTGATCGATTCAGTGATGTAGAAGCTCAGAACACCTTGTTATGAGATTACAACTCATTATTAGAGAACGGTTGATCGATTCAGGGATGTAGAAGCTCAGAACAGCTTGTTATGAGATTACACCTCATTATCAATGAATGGTTAACCGATTCGGCGATGTGGAAGCTCAGAATGGCTTGTTATGAGATTACAACTCATTATCAGTAAACGGTTAATCGATTCAATGATGTGGAAGCTCAGGATCTTATTATGAGATTATAGCTCATTATCAGTGAACGTTTGACCAATTCAGTGATGTGGAAGCTCAAAATGGATTGTTATGAGATTACAACTCATTATCAGCGAACGGTTGATCGATTCAGTGATGTGGAATCTCAGAATAGCTTGTTATGAGATTACAGCTCATTATCAGCGAATAGTTGATCGATTCGGCGAGGTGGAATCTCAGAATGGCTTGTTATGAGATTACAACTCATTATCAGTGAACGGTTGATGGATTCGGCAATGAGGAAGCTCAGAACAGCTTGTTATGAGATTACAGCTCATTATCAGCGAATGGTTGACCATTTCGATGATGTGGAAGCTCAGAACAGCTTGTTATGAGATTACAACTCATTATCAGCGAACAGTTGATCGATTCGGTGATGTGGAAGATGAGAATAGCTTGTTATGAGATTATAGCTCATTATCAATGAACAGTTGATCGATTCGGCGATGTGGAAGCTGAGAATGGATTGTTATGAGATTACAACTCATTATCAGCAAATTGTTGATCAATTCAGTAATGTGGAAGCTTAGAATAGCTTGTTATGAGATTACAACTCATTATCAACGAACAATTCACCGATTCTGTGATGTGGAAGCTCAGAATGGCTTATTATGAGATTACAACTCATTATCAGAAAATGATTGATTGATTCGCCGATGTGGAAGCTCAGAACAGCTTGTTATGAGATTACAGCTCATTATCAATGAATGGTTGAGCGATTTGGTGAGGTGGAAGCTCAGAATGGCTTTTTATGAGATTAAAACTCATTATTAGTTAACGATTGATCAATTCGGGGATGTGGAAGCTGATAACAGGTTGTTATTAGATTACAGCTCATTATCAGTGAACGGTTGACAGATTCGGTGATCTGGAAGCTCAGAATACTTTTTTATGAGATTACAACTCATTATCAGTGAACGGTTGATCGATTCAGTGATGTGGAAGCTTAGAATAGCTTATTATGAGATTATACATTATTATCAGCAAATGGTTGATCGATTCGGTGATGTGGAAGGTCAGAATGGCTTGTTATGAGATTACAACTCATTATCAGTGAATGGTTGATCGATTCGGCGATGTGGAAGCTCAGAATAGCTTGTTATGAGATCACTACTCATTATCAGCAAATGGTTGACCGATTCGGTGATGTGGAAGCTCAGAACGGCTTGTTATGTGATTACAATCATTATCAGCAAACAGTTGATCGATTCGGTGATGTGGAAGCTTAGAATAGCTTGTTATGAGATTACAGCTCATTATCAGTGAACGATTGACCGATTTGGTGATGTGGAAGCTCAGAATGGCTTGTTATAAGATTACAACTCATTATTAGTGAACGGTTGATCAATTCAGTGATGTGGAAGCGTAGAACAGCTTGTTATGAGATTACAGCTCATTATTAGCGAACGATTGATCGATTCGATGATGTGGAAGCTTAGAACGGCTTGTTATGAGATTACAACTCATTATCAAGGAACGGTTGATTGATTTGGTGATGTGGAAGCTCAGAATAACTTGTTATGATTTTACAGCTCATTATCAGCAAACGGTTGATCGATTCGATGATGTGGAAGCTCAGAAATGCTTGTTATGAGATTACAACTCATTATCAGCGAATGGTTGATCGATTTGGTGATGTGGAAGATCAGAATAGCTTGTTATGAGATTATAGCTCATTATCAGTGAACGGTTGACCGATTCAGTGATGTGGAAGCTCAAAATGGCTTGTTATGAGATTATAACTCATTATCAGTGAACGGTTGATCGATTCGGCGATGTGAAAGCTCAGAATAGCTTGTTATAAGATTACAGCATATTATCAATGAACGGTTGATCGATTCGGCGATGTGGAAGCTCAGAACAGCTTGTTATGAGACTACAACTCATTATCAGTGAACGGTTGATTGATTCGTTGATGTGGAAGCTTAGAATAGCTTGTTATGAAATTACAGCTCATTATCAGCAAACGGTTGACCAATTCGGTGATGTGGAAGCTCAGAATGGCTTGTTATGAGATTATAACTCATTATCAGCAAACAGTTGATTGATTCAGTACTGTGGAAGCTTAGAATAGCTTGTTATGAGATTATAGCTCATTTTCAATGAACGGTTGACTGATTCAGTGATGTGGAAGCTCAAAATAGCTTGTTATGAGATTACAACTCATTATCAGCGAACGGTTGATCGATTTGGCGATGTGGAAGCTTAGAATAGCTTGTTATGATATTATAGCTCATTATCAGCAAATGGTTGATCGATTTAGTGATGTGGAAGCTCAGAATGGCTTGTTATTAGATTACAACTCATTATCAGCGAATGATTGATCGATTCGGCGATGTGGAAGCTCAGAACAACTTGTTATGAGATTACAGCTCATTATCAGTGAACGGCTGACCGATTCGGTGATGTGGAAACTTAGAATGGCTTGTTATGAGATTACAACTCATTATCAGTGAAGGGTTGATTGATTTGGTGATGTGGAAGCTTAGAATAGCTTGTTATTAGATTGCAACTCATTATCAGTGAACAGTTGATCGATTTCGCGATGTGGAAGCTCAGAACACCTTGTTATGAGATTACAACTCATTATCAGTGAACGGTTGATTGATTTGGTGATGTGGAAGCTCAGAATAGCTTGTTATGAGATTACAGCTCATTATTAGTGAACGGTTGACTTATTTGGCGATGTGGAAGCTCAGAACGGCTTGTTATGAGATTACAACTCATTATCAGCGAATGGTTGATCGATTCGGTGATGTGAAAGCTTAGAATAGCTTGTTATGAGATTACAGCTCATTATCAGCAAATAGTTGACTGATTCAGTGATGTGGAAGCTTAGAATGGCTTGTTATGAGATTACAACTCATTATCAGTGAACGGTTGATTGATTCAGCGATGTGGAAGCTCAGAATAGCTTGTTATGAGATTACGGCTCATTATCAGTGAACGGTTGATCGATTCGGCAATGTGGAAGCTCAGAACACCTTGTTATGAGATTAGAACTCATCATCAGCAAATGGTTGATCTCTTTGGCGATGTGGAAGCTCAGAACAACTTGTTATGAGATTACAGCTCATTATCAGCGAACGGTTGAAAGATTCGGTGATGTGGAAGCTCAGAATGGCTTGTTATGAGATTACAACAAATTATCAGTGAATGGTTGATTGATTTGGTGATGTGGAAGCTTAGAATATCTTATTATGAGATTAGAGCTCATTATTAGTGAACAGTTGACCAATTCAGTGATATGAAAGCTCAGAACGGCTTGTTATGATATTACAGCTCATTATCAGCAAACAGTTGATCGACTTGATAATGTGGAAGCTCAGAACAGCTTGTTATGATATTATAGCTTATTATTAGCAAACGCTAGACTAATTCGATGATGTGGAAGCTCAGAATAGCTTGTTATGAGATTATAACTCATTATCAGTGAACGGTTGATCGATTTGGTGATGTGGAAGCTCAAAATAGCTTGTTATGAGATTACAGCTCATTATCAGCAAATGGTTGACCGAATCGGCAATGTGGAAGCTCAGAATGGCTTTTTATGAGATTACAACTCATTATCAGTGAACGGTTGATCGATTCGGTGATGTGGAAGCTCAGAATAGCTTATTATGAGATTACAGCTCATTATCAGTGAACGGTTGATTGATTCGACGATGTGGAAGCTCGGAATGGCTTGTTATGATATTACAGCTCATTATCAGCAAATGGTTGGATGATTTGGTGATGTGGAAGCTCAGAATAGCTTGTTATGAGATTACAGCTCATTATCAGTGAACGGTTGATCAATTCGGCAATGTGGAAGCTTAGAACAACTTGTTATTAGATCACAGCTCATTATTAGCAAATGGTTGATCGATTCAGCGATGTGGAAGCTCAGAATGGCTTGTTATGAGATTACAACTCATTATCAGCAAATGGTTGATTGATTCGGTGATGTGGAAGCTTAGAACAACTTGTTATGAGATTACAGTTCATTATCAGCGAACGGTTGACCGATTCGGCGATGTGGAAGCTCACAACGGCTTATTATGAGATTACAACTCATTATCAGTGAACGGTTGATCGATTCAGTGATGTGGAAGCTCAGAATAGCTTGTTATGAGATTACTGCTCATTATCAATGAATGGTTAACCAATTTGGTGATGTGGAAGCTCAGAATGGCTTGTTATAAGATTACAACTCATTATCAGTGATCAGTTGATCGATTCGGCAATGTGGATGCTCAGAATAGCTTGTTATGAGATTACAGCTCATTATCAGCAAACGGTTGATCGATTCGGCGATGTGGAAGCTCAGAACAGCTTGTTATGAGAGTACAGCTCATTATCAGTGAACAGTTGATCAATTTGGCGATATGGAAGCTCATAACAGCTTGTTATGATATTATAGCTCATTATCAGTGAACGGTTGACCGATTCAGGGATGTGGAAGCTCAGAACAGCTTGTTATGAGATTACAACTCATTATCAGTGAACGGTTGATCAATTCAGCGATGTGGAAGCTCAGAATAGCTTGTTATGAGATTACAGCTCATTATAAGTGAATGATTGATCAATTTGGCGATGTGGAAGCTCATAATGGCTTGTTATGAGATTACAACTCATTATCAGCGAACACTTGGTCGATTCAGTGATGTGGAAGCTCAGAACAACTTGTTATGAGATTACAACTCATTATCAGTGAGTTGTTGACTGATTCAGTGATGTGGAAGCTCAGAATGGCTTCTTATGAGATTATAACTCATTATCAGGGAACGGTTGATCGATTCAGTGATGTGGAAGCTCAGAATGGCTGGTTATGAGATTATAAGTCATTATCAGTGAATGGTTGATCGATTCGGCAATGTGGAAGCTCAGAATAGCTTGTTATGAGATTACAGCTCATTATCAGTGAACGGTTGACTGATTTGGCGATGTGGAAGCTCAGAACGGATTGTTATGAGATTACAACTCATTATCACCGAACGGTTAATCAATTTGGCGATGTGGAAGCTCAGAATAGCTTGTTATGAGATTATAGCTCATTATCAGCTAACGGTTGACTAATTTGGCGATGTGGAAGCTCAGAATGGCTTGTTATAAGATTACAACTCATTATTAGCGAACGCTTGATCGATTTGGTGATGTGGAAGCTCAGAATAGCTTGTTATGAGATTACAGCTCATTATCAGCGAATGGTTGATCGATTCAGTGATGTGGAAGCTAAGAACAGCTTGTTATGAGATTAAAACTCATAATCAGCAAACGGTTCATCGATTTGGCAATGTGGAAGCTTAGAATAGCTTGTTATGAGATTACACCTCATTATCAGTGAATGGTTGACCGATTCGGCAATGTGGAAGCTCAGAAGGGCTTGTTATGACATTACAACTCATTATCAGTGAACAGTTGATCGATTCAGCAATGTGGACGCTCTGAATAGCTTTTTTTGAGATTATAGCTCATCATCAGTGAACGGTTGACCGATTCGGTGATGTGGAAGCTCAAAATGGCTTGTTATGTGATTACAACTCATTATCAGTGAATGGTTGATCGATTCAGTGATGTGGAAGCTCATAACAGCTTGTTATGAGATTACAACTCATTATCAGGGAATGGTTAACCGATTCAGTGATGTGGAAGCTTAGAACAGCTTGTTATGAGATTAAACCTCATTATCAGTGAACGGTTGATAAATTCAGTGATGTGGAAGCTCAAAATAGCTTGTTATGAGATTACAGCTCATTATCAGTGAACAGTTGACCGATTCAGTAATGTGGAAGCTCATAACGGCTCGTTATGAGATTACAACTCATTATCAGCGAATGGTTGATTGATTCAGTGATGTGGAAGCTCAGAATAGCTTATTATGAGATTACATCTCATTATCAATAAACAGTTGACCGATTCGGTGATGTGGAAGCTTAGAACAGCTTGTTATGAGATTACAACTCATTATCAGTGAACGGTTGATCGATTTGGTGATGTGGAAGCTCATAACAGCTTGTTATGAGATTGCAGCTTATTATCAGTGAACGGTTGACCGATTCGGCGATGTGGAAGCTCAGAATGACTTTTTATGAGATTACAACTCATTATCAGTGAATGGTTGCTCAATTTGAGGATGTGGAAGCTTAGAACAGCTTGTTATGAGATTACAACTCATTATCAGTGAACGGTTGATCGATTCAGCAATGTGGAAGCTCAGAACGGCTTGTTATGAGATTACAACTCATTATCAGTGAACGGTTGATCGATTAAGCAATGTGGAAGCTCAGAATAGCTTGTTTTGAGATTACAGCTCATTATCAGTGAACGGTTGACTGATTCGGCGATGTGGAAGCTCAGAACGGTTTGTTATGAGATTACAACTCATTATCAGTGAATGGTTGACGATTTGGTGATGTGGAAGCTCAGAATAGCTTGTTATGAGATTATAGCTCATTATCAGTGAACAGTTGATCGATTCAGCAATGTGGAAGCTCAGAATAGCTTGTTATGAGATTACAACTCATTTTCAATGAACGGTTGATCGATTCAGCGATGTGGAAGCTTAGAATAGCTTGTTATGAGATTACAGCTCATTATCAGTGAACAATTGATCGATTTGATGAAGTGGAAGCTTAGAACGACTTGTTATTATATTACAACTCATTATCAGTGAATGATTGATTGATTTGGTGATGTGGAAGCTCAGAAGAGCTTGTTATGAGATTACAGCTCATTATCAGAAAATGGTTGACCGATTTGGTGATGTGGAAGCTTAGAACGGCTTGCTATGAGATTACAACTCATTATCAGTGAACGGTTGATCGATTTGGTGATGTGGAAGCTCAGAATAGCTTGTTATGAGATTAGATCTCATTATCAGTGAATGGTTGACCAATTTGGTGATGTGGAAGCTCAAAACAACTTGTTATGAGATTAAAACTCATTATCAGTGAACGGTTGATCGATTCAGGGATGTGGAAGCTCAGAATAGCTTGTTATGAGATTACAACTCATTATCAGCAAACGGTTGACTGATTTGGCGATGTGGAAGCTCAGAATGGCTTGTTGTGAGATAACAACTCATTATCGGTGAACGGTTGATTGATTCAGCTATGTGGAAGCTCAGAATAGCTTGTTATGAGATTATAGCTTATTATCAGCGAACGATTGACTGATTCGGTGATGTGGAAGCTTAGAATGGCTAGTTATAAGATTACAAGTTATTATCAGCGAATGGTTGATCGATTCAATGATGTGGAAGCTCAGAATAGCTTGTTATGAGATTACAACTCATTATCAGTGAACGGTTGACCGATTTGGTGATGTGGAAGCTCAGAATGGCTTGTTATGAGATTATAACTCATTATCAGCAAACGGTTGAGCGATTCAGTGATGTGGAAGCTCAGAACATCTTGTTATGAGATTACAACTCATTATCAGTGAACGGTTGATCAATTCAGTGATGTGGAAGCTCAGAACGGCTTGTTATGAGATTACAACTCATTATCAGTGAACAGTTGATTGATTCGGAGATGTGGAAGCTTAGAATAGCTTGTTATGAGATTACAACTCATTATCAGTGAACGGTTGACCGATTCGCTGATGTGGAAGCTCAGAATGGCTTGTTATGAGATTACAACTCATTATCAATAAACGGTTGATTGATTTGGCGATGTGGAAGCTCAGAAAAGCTTGTTATGAGATTACAGCTCATTATTAGTGAATGGTTGATTGATTCGGCGATGTGGAAGCTCAAAATAGCTTGTTATGAGATTACAGCTCATTATTAGTGAACGGTTGATCGATTCGGCGATGTGGAAGCTCAGAACAGCTTGTTATGAGATTACAACTCATTATCAATGAACGGTTGATCAATTCGGCGATGTGAAAGCTCAGAACAGCTTGTTATGAGATTACAACTCATTATCAATGAACAGTTGATCGATTTGGCGATGTGGAAGCTTAGAACAGCTTGTTATGAGACTACAGCTCATTATCAGCGAATGATTGATCGATTCGGCAATGTGAAAGCTCAGAATGGCTTGTTATGAGATTACAACTCATTATCAGCGAACAATTGATCGATTCAGCGATGTTGAAGCTCAGAACAGCTTGTTATGAGATTACAGCTCATTATCAGTGAATGATTGACCGATTCGATGATGTGGAAGCTCAGAATGGCTTGTTATGAGATTACAACTCATTATCAGTGAATGGTTGATTGATTCGGCAATGTGGAAGCTCAGAATAGCTTGTTATGAGATTACAGCTCATTATCAGTGAACGGTTGATGATTTAGTGATGTGGAAGCTTAGAATGGCTTGTTATGAGATTACAACTCATTATCAGTGAAGGGTTGACCGATTCGGCGATGTGGAAGATCAGAACAGCTTGTTATGAGATTACAACTCATTATCAGTGAACGGTTGACTAATTTAGTGATGTAGAAGCTTAGAACGGCTTGTTATGAGATTATAGCTCATTATGAGTGAACGGTTGATCAATTTGGTGATGTGGAAGCTCAGAATAGCTTGTTATGAGATTACAGCTCATTATCAGTGAACGGTTGACCGTTTTGATGATGTGGAAGCTCAGAATAGCTTGTTATGAGATTACAACTCATTATCAGTGAAGGGTTGATTGATTCGGCAATGTGGAAGCTTAGAACAGCTTGTTATGAGATTACAGCTCATTATCAGTGAACGATTGATCAATTTGGCGATGTGGAGGCTCAGAACAGCTTGTTATGAGATTAGAGATGATTATCAGTGAATGGTTGACTGATTCAGCGATGTGGAAGCTCAGAACAACTTGTTATGAGATTACAGCTCATTATCAACAAACGGTTGATCAATTCGGTGATGTGGAAGCTCAAAATATCTTGTTCTGAGATTACAGCTCATTATCAGTGAATGGTTGATCGATTCAGCGATGTGGAAGCTCAGAATCGCTTTTTATGAGATTACAACTCATTATCAGTGAACGATTGATCAATTTGGTGATGTGGAAGCTCAAAATAGCTTGTTATGAGATTACAGCTCATTATCAGTGAACGGTTGATCGATTCAGTGATGTGGAAGCTCAGAATGACTTTTTATGAGACTATAACTCATTATCAGTGAACGGTTGATTGATTCAATGATTTGGAAGCTCAGAATAGCTTGTTATGATATTACAGCTCATTATCAGTGAACGGTTGATCGATTCGGCGATGTGGAATCTTGGAACAACTTTTTATGAGATTACAGCTCATTATCAGTAAATGGTTGGTAGATTCGGCAATGTGGAAGCTCAGAACAGCTTGTTATGAGATTACAGCTCATTATTAGTGAACAGTTGATCAATTCGACGATGTGGAAGCTTAGAACACCTTTTTATGAGATTACAACTCATTATCAGTGAATGGATGATCAATTCAACGATGTGGAAGCTCAGAACAGCTTGTTATGAGATTACAACTCATTATCAGTGAACGGTTGATCGATTCGGTGATGTGGAAGCTGAGAACAGCTTGTTATGAGATTACTACTCATTATCAGTGAATGGTTGACTGATTCGGCGATGTGGAAGCTCAGAATGGCTTGTTATGAGATTACAACCCATTATCAGTGAACGGTTGACCGATTCAGTGATGTGGAAGCTTAGAATAGCTTATTATGAGATTACTGCTCATTATCAGTGAACGGTTGACCGATTCAGCGATGTCGAAGCTCAGAACAGCTTGTTATAAGATTACAACTCATTATCAGTGAACGGTTGATCGATTTGGCGATGTGGAAGCTCACAAAAGCTTGTTATGAGATTACAGCTAATTATCAGTGAATAGTTGACCGATTTGGCGATGTGGAAGCTTAGAACGGCTTGTTATGAGATTACAACTCATTATCAGTGAATGGTTGATCGATTTGGCAATGTGGAAGCTCAGAAAAGCTTGTTATGAGATTACAGCTCATTATCAGTGAATGGTTGATTGATTCAGCGATGTGGAAGCTCATAACGGCTTGTTATGAGATTACAACTCATTATTAGCAAACGGTTGATCAATTCAATGATGTGGAACCTCAGAATAGCTTGTTATGAGATTATAGCTCATTATCAACGAACGATTGACCGATTCGGCGATGTCGAAGCTCAGAATAGCTTGTTATGAGAATACAACTCATTATCAATGAATGGTTGATCGATTTGGCGATGTGGAAGCTTAGAACAGCTTGTTATGAGATTACAACTCATTATCTGTGAACGGTTGATCAATTCCGTGATGTGCAATCTCAGAATGGCTTGTTATGAGATTATAACTCATTATCAGCAAATGATTGATCGATTCGGTGATGTGGAAGCTCAGAATAGCTTATTATGAGATTATAGCTCATTATTAGTGAACGGTTGACTGATTCAGTGGTGTGGAAGCTCAAAATGGTTGTTATGAGATTACAACTCATTATCAGCAGATGGTTGATCAATTTGGTGATGTGGAAGCTCCGAATAGCTTGTTATGAGATTACAGCTCATTATCAGTGAATGATTGACCGATTCAGTGATGTGGAAGCTCAGAATGGCTTGTTATGAGATTATAACTCATTATCAGCGAATGATTGATTGATTTGGTGATGTGGAAGCTCAGAATAGCTTGTTATGAGATTACAGCTCATTATCAGTGAATGGTTGACCGATTTGGTGATGTGAAAGCTTAGAACAGCTTCTTATGAGATTACAACTCATTATCAGTGAACAGTTGATCGATTATGTGATGTTGAAGTTCAAAATAGCTTGTTATGAGATTACAGCTCATTATCAGCGAACGGTTGACCGATTCGGCAATGTGGAAGCTCAGAATGACTTGTTATGAGATTACAACTCATTATCAGCAAATGGTTGATCCATTCAGCGATGTGGAAGCTCAAAATAGCTTGTTATGAGATTATAGCTCATTATCAGCGAACGGTTGATCGATTCGGCGATGTGGAAGCTCAAAATAGCTTATTATGATATTACAGCTCACTATCAGCGAACGGTTGATTGATTCAGCGGTGCGAAAGCTCAGAACGGCTTGTTATGAGATTACAACTCATTATCAGTGAACGATTGACCAATTCGGCAATGTGGAAGCTAAAAATAGCTTGTTATGAGATTACAGCTGATTATCAATGAATAGTTGACCGATTTGGCGATGTGGAAGCTCAGAATGGCTTGTTATGAGATTACAACTCATTATTAGTGAACGGTTAATCGATTCAGTGATGTGGAAGCTTAGAACAGCTTGTTATGAGATTACAGCTCATTATCAGTGAATGATTGACTGATTCAGAGATGTGGAAGCTCAGAACAACTTGTTATGAGATTACAACTCATTATCAGTGAACGGTTGATCGATTCAGCGATGTGGAAGCTCAGAACAGCTTGTTATGAGATTACAGCTCATTATCAGTGAACGGTTGATCGATTCGGTGATGTGGAAGCTTAAAATGGCTTGTTATGAGATTACAACTCATTTTCAGCGAACGGTTGATCGATTCAGCAATGTGGAAGCTCAAAATAGCTTGTTATGAGATAACAACTCATTATCAGCGAACGGTTAACCGATTCGGCGATGTGGAAGCTTAGAATGGCTTGTTATGAGATTACAACTCATTATCAGTGAACGGTTGATCGATTCGGCGATGTGGAAGCTCAGAACAACTTGTTATGAGATCACATCTCATTATTAGTGAATAGTTGACTAACTTGGGCATGTGGAAGCTCAGAATGGCTTGTTATGAGATTACAGCTTATTATCAGTGAATGGTTGATCGATTCAGCGATGTGGAAGCTTAGAATAGCTTTTTATGAGATTATAGCTCATTATCAACGAACGGTTGATTGATTCAGTGATGTGGAAGCTCAGAATGGCTTGTTATGAGATTACAACTCATTATTAGTGAACAGTTGATCGATTTGGCGATGTGGAAGCTTAGAACAACTTGTTATGAGATTACAACTCATTATCAGCGAATGGTTGATCCATTCAGTGATGTGGAAGCTTAGAATGACTTGTTATAAGATTACAACTCATTATCAGCGAACGGTTGATCGATTCAGTGATGTGGAAGCTCAGAATAGCTTGTTATGAGATTACAACTCATTATTAGTGAACGGTTGATTGATTAGGTGATGTGGAAGCTCAGAACAGCTTGTTATGAGATTATAGCTCATTATCAGGGAACGGTTGACCGATTCAGTGATGTGGAAGCTCAGAACGGCTTGTTATGAGATTACAACTCATTATTAGCGAATGGTTGATCGATTCGGTGATGTGGAAGCTCAGAATAGCTTGTTATGAGATTATAGCTCATTATCAGTGAACGGTAGACCAATTCAGTGATGTGGAAGCTCAGAATAGCTTGTTATGAGATTATAACTCATTATCAGTAAACGGTTGATCAATTCTATGATGTGGAAGCTCATAATAGCTTTTTATGTGATTACAGCTCATTATCAGCAAATGGTTGACCGATTCAGTGATGTGGAAGCTTAGAATGGCTTCTTATGAGATTACAACTCATTATCAGCGAATGGTTGATCGAGTTAGTGATGTGGAAGCTCATAATAGCTTGTTATAAGATTATAGCTCATTATCAGTGAATGGTTGATCGATTCGGTGATGTGGAAGCTCAGAATGGCTTGTTATGAGATTACAACTCATTATCAGTGAACGGTTGATCGATTCAGCAATGTGGAAGCTCAGAATAGCTTGTTATGAGATTACAGCTCATTATCAGTGAATGGTTGACTGATTTGGCAATGTCGAAACTCAGAACCGTTGATTAATTCGGTGATGTGGAAGCTTAGAATAGCTTGTTGTGAGATTACAGGTCATTATAAGTGAACGGTTGACTGATTCAGTGATGTGGAAGCTTAGAAGGGCTTGTTATGAGATTACAACTCATTATCAGTGAACGGTTAATCGATTCGGCAATATGGAAGCTCAGAATAGCTTGTTATGGGATTAGAGCTCATTATCAGCGAATGGTTGATCGATTCGGCGATGCAAAAGCTCAGAACGGCTTGTTATGAGATTACAAATCATTTTCAGCGAATGGTTGCTCAATTCAGCGATGTGGAAGCTCAAAATAGCTTGTTATGAGATTATAGGTCATTATCAACGAATGGTTGATCGATTTGGCAATGTGGAAGCTTAGAA
Source organism: Thuja plicata (assembly GCA_018584345.1). Taxonomy (NCBI): domain Eukaryota; kingdom Viridiplantae; phylum Streptophyta; class Pinopsida; order Cupressales; family Cupressaceae; genus Thuja; species Thuja plicata. Next base: position 28,900 of record MU222127.1, on the reverse strand, counting down.
CGGATTGTTATGAGATTACAACTCATTATCAGTGAACGATTGATCAATTCAGCGATGTGGAAGCTCAGAATAGCTTTTTATGAGATTATAGCTCATTATCAATGAACGGTTGACCGATTCAGCGATGTGGAAGCTTAGAATGACTTGTTATGAGATTACAACTCATTATCAGGGAACGGTTGATCGATTCGGCAATGTGGAAGCTTAGAACAGCTTGTTATGAGATTACAGCTCATTATCATTGAACGGTTAACCAATTCAGCAATGTGGAAGCTCAGAATGGCTTGTTATGAGATTACAACTCATTATTAGCGAATGGTTGATCAATTCGGTGATGTGGAAGCTCAGAACAGCTTGTTATGAGATTACAGCTCAATATCAGTGAACGGTTGACTGATTTGGTGATGTGGAAGCTCAGAATGGTTTGTTATGAGATTACAAGTCATTATCAGTGAATGATTGATCGATTCAGTGATGTGAAAGCTCATAACAGCTTGTTATGAGATTACAGCTCATTATCAGCAAATGGTTGACTGATTCGGCAATGTGGAAGCTCAGAATAGCTTGTTATGAGATTACAACTCATTATCAGTGAATGGTTGATCGATTTGGCAATGTGGAAGCTGAGAATAGCTTGTTATGAGATTACAGCTCATTATTAGCGAATGGTTGATGGATTTGGCGATGTGGAATCTCAGAATAGCTTGTTATGAGATTACAACTCATTATCAATGAACGGTTGATCGATTCAGGGATGTGGATGCTTAGAATAGCTTGTTATGAGATTACAGCTCATTATCAGCGAATGGTTTACTGATTCGGCGATGTGGAATCTCAGAATGGCTTGTTATGAGATTACAACTCATTATCATTGAATGGTTGATCGAGTCGGTGATGTGGAAGCTCAGAACAGCTTGTTATGAGATTACAACTCATTATTAGTGAACGGTTGATCGATTTAGCGATGTGGCAGCTCAGAACAGCTTGTTATGAGATTACAGCTCATTATCAGCGAACGATTGACCGATTCAGTGATGTGGAAGCTCAGAATGGCTTGTTATGAGACTACAACTAATTATCAGCGAACGGTTGATCGATTCGGCGATGTGGAAGCTCAGAATAGCTTATTATGAGATTACAGCTCATTATCAGTGAACGGTTGACCGATTTAGTGATGTGGAAGCTCAGAATGGCTTGTTATGAGATTACAACTCATTATCAGCGAATGGTTGATCGATTCGGTGATGTGGAAGCTCAGAATAGCTTGTTATGAGATTATAGATCATTATCAGTGAACAGTTGATCGATTCGGCGATGTGGAAGCTCAGAAGAGCTTGTTATGAGATTACAGCTCATTATCAGTGAACGGTTGACCAATTCGGCAATGTATAAGCTTAGAATAGCTTGTTATGAGATTACAACTCCTTATCAGTGAATAGTTGATCAATTCGGCGATGTGGAAGCTCAGAACAGCTTGTTTTGAGATTATAGCTCATTATCAGCGAATAGTTGACCGATTCGGTGATGCGAAAGCTGAGAATAGCTTGTTATGAGATTACAACTCATTATCAACAAATGATTGATCGATTCGGTGATGTGGAAGCTCAGAATGGCTTGTCATGAGATTATAGCTCATTATCAGTGAACGGTTGATCGATTTAGTGATGTGGAAGCTCAGAACAGCTTGTTATGAGATTACAGCTCATTATCAGCGAATGGTTGATCAATTCGGTGATGTGGAAGCTCAAAATGGCTTGTTATGAGATTACAACTCATTATTAGCAAACGATTGATCGATTCGGTGAGGTGGAAGCTTAGAACAGCTTGTTAAGAGATTACAGCTCATTATCAGTGAACGGTTGACCGATACGGCAATTTGGAAGCTCAGAATGACTTGTTATGAGATTACAACTCATTATCAGTGAACGGTTGATCGATTCGGCGATGTAGAAGCTCAGAATAGCTTGTTATGCGATTACAGCTCATTATCAATGAACGGTTGATCGATTCGGCGATGTGGAAGCTTAGAGCGGCTTGTTATGAGATTACAACTCATTATCAATGAACGATTGATTGATTCGGCAATGTGGAAGCTCAGAATGGCTTGTCATGAGATTACAGCTCATTATCAGTGAACGGTTGATCGATTTGGTGATGTGGAAGCTCAAAATAACTTGTTATGAGATTACAGCTCATTATCAGTGAATGGTTGATCGATTCGGCGATAAAGAAGCTCAGAATGGCTTATTATGAGATTACAACTCATTATTAGCAAACGGTTGATCGATTCGGTGAGGTGGAAGCTCAGAACAGCTTGTTATGAGATTACAGCTCATTATCAGTGAACGGTTGATCGATTTGGCGATGTGCAAGCTCAGAATGGCTTGTTATAAGATTACATCTCATTATCAGTGAATGGTTGACCGATTCGGCGATGTGGAAGCTCAGAATGACTTGTTATGAGATTACAACTCATTATCAGTGAACAGTTGATCGATTCGGTGGTGTGGAAGCTCAGAACAGCTTGTTATGAGATTACAACTCATTATCAGTGAATGGTTGATTGATTTGGCAATGTGGAAGCTCAAAATGGCTTGTTATGAGATTACAACTCATTATCAATGAACGGTTGATTGATTCGATGATGTGGAAGCTCAAAATAGCTTTTTATGAGATTACAGCTCATTATCAGCGAACGATTGATCGATTCGATGATGTGGAAGCTTAGAACAGCTTGGTATGAGATTACAACTCATTATCAGTGAATGGTTGATCGATTCGGTGATGTGGAAGCTCAGAATAGCTTGTTATGAGATTACAGCTCATTATCAGTGAATGATTGACTGATTCGGCGATGTGGAAGTTCAGAACGGCTTGTTATGAGATTACAACCCATTATAAGTGAATGGTTGATCGATTCGGCGATGAGGAAGCTCAGAACAGTTTGTTATGAGATCATAGCTCATTATCAGTGAACGATTGACCGATTCGGCCATGTGGAAGCTCAGAATGGCTTGTTATGAGATTAGAACTCATTATTAGCGAACGGTTGATTGATTCAGTGATGTGGAATCTCATAATGGCTTGTTATGAGATTACAACTCATTATCAGCGAACGGTTGACTGATTCAGCGATGCGGAAGCTTAGAATAGCTTGTTATCAGATTACAACTCATTATCAGCGAATTGTTGACCGATTTGGCGATGTGGAAGCTCAGAATGGCCTGTTATGAGATTACAACTCATTATCTATGAACGGTTGATTAATTCGGTGATGTGGAAGCTTAGAATAGCTTGTTATGACATTAAAGGTCATTATCAGTGAACGGTTGACCAATTCGATGATGTGGAAGCTCATAACAGCTTGTTATGAGATTACAACTCATTATCAGTGAACGGTTCATTGACTTGAGGATGTGGAAGCTCAGAACAGCTTGTTATGAGATTATAGCTCATTATTAGCGAATGGTTGACAGATTTGGCGATGTGGAAGCTCAGAATGGCTTGTTATGAGATTACAACTCATTATCAGTGAACAGTTGATCGATTCGGCAATGTGGAAGCTCAGAATAGCTTGCTATGAGATTACAGCTCATTATCAATGAACAGTTGATCGATTCAGTGATGTGGAAGGTCAGAATGGCCTTTATGAGATTACAACTCGTTATCAGTGAACGGTTGATCGATTTGGCAATGTGGAAGCAAAGAATAGCTTGTTATTAGATTACAACTCATTAACAGCGAACTGTTGATCAATTCAGTGATGTGGAAACTCAGAACAGCTTGTTATCAGATTACAACTCATTATCAATGAACGGTTGACCGATTCGGTGATGTGGAATCTCAGAATGGCTTGTTATGAGATTACAACTCATTATCAACAAACGGTTGATCGATTTGGCGATGTGGAAGCTTAGAACAGCTTGTTATGATATTATAGCTCATTATCAGTGAACGGTTGATCGATTCGGCGATGTGGAAGCTCAGAAAAGCTTGTTATGAGATTATAACTCATTATCAATGAATGGTTGATCTATTCGGTGATGTGGGAGCTCAGAATAGCTTGTTATGAGATTATAGCTCATTATTAGTGAACGGTTGACCGATTCAGTAATGTGAAAGCTCAGAACACCTTGTTATGAGATTACAACTCATTATTATTGAACGGTTGATCGATTCAGCAATGTGGAAGCTCTGAACAACTTGTCATGAGATTATAGCTCATTATCAGTGAACGGTTGATCGATTCGGTGATGTGGAAGCTCAGAATAGCTTGTTATGAGATTACAACTCATTATCTGCGAACAGCTGATCGATTCAGTGATATGGAAGCTCAGAACAACTTGTTATGAGATTACAGCTCATTATCAGTGAATGATTGACCGATTCAGCGATGTGGAAGCTCAGAATGGCTTGTTATGAGATTACAACTCATTATCAGTGAACAATTGATCAATCCAATGATGTGGAAGCTCAGAATAGCTTTTTATGAGATTATAACTCATTATCAGCGAACGGTTGACTGATTCGGCAATGTGGAAGCTCAAAATGGCTTGTTATGAGATTACAACTCATTATCAGCGAATGCTTGATCGAATGGGCAATGTGGAAGCTTAGAATAGCTTGTTATGAGATTATAGCTCATTATCAGCGAACGGTTGACTGATTCGGCGATGTGGAAGCTCAGAACGTCTTGTTGTGAGATTACAACTCATTATAAGTGAACGGTTGATTGATTCGATGATGTGGAAGCTCAGAACAGCTTGTTATGAGATTACAGCTCATTATCAGTGAACAGTTGATCGATTGGGTGATGTGGAAGCTTAGAATGGCTTGTTATGAGATTACAACTCATTATTAGTGAACGGTTCATCGATTCAGCCATGTGGAAGCTCAGAATAGCTTGTTATGAGATTACAACTCATTATCAGTGAACGGTTGACCGATTCGGCGATGTGGAAGCTCAGAACAGCTTGTTATGAGATTACAACTCATTATCAGTGAATGGTTGATCGATTCAGCGATGTGGAAGCTCAGAATGGCTTGTTATGAGATTACAACTCATTATCAGTCAACGGTTGATCGATTCAGTGATGTGGAAGCTCAGAACAGCTTGTTATGAGATTACAGCTCATTATCAGCGAATAGTTGACCGATTCGGTGATGTGGAAGCTCAGAACGGCTTGTTATGAGATTACAACTCATTATTAGCAAATGGTTGATCAAGTCGGTGATGTAGAAGCTTAGAACAACTTGTTATGAGATTACAGCTCATTATCAATGAACAGTTGATCGATTCAGTGATGTGGAAGCTCAGAATGGTTGTTATGAGACTACAACTCATTATCAATGAATGGTTGATTGATTTGGCAATGTGGAAGCTCAAAACAGCTTGCTAAGATATTATAGCTCACTATCAGTGAACGATTGATCGATTCGGCAATGTGGAAGCTCAGAACAGCTTGTTATGAGATAACAACTCATTATCACCAAACAGTTGATCAATTCGGCAATGTGGAAGCTCAGAATAGCTTGTTATGAGATTACAGCTCATTATGAGTGAATGGTTGACCGATTCGGTGATGTGGAATGTTAGAATAGCTTATTATGAGATTATAGCTCATTATTAGTGAATGATTGACCGATTCAGCGATGTGGAAGCTCAGAATGGCTTGTTATGAGATTACAACTCATTATCAGTGAATAGTTGATCGATTCAATGATGTGGAAGCTTAGAACAGCTTGTTATGAGATTACAGCTCATTATTAGTGAACGGTTCATTGATTCAGTGATGTGGAAGCTTAGAATGGCTTGTTATGAGATTACAGCTCATTATCAGTGAATGGTTGACCGATTCAGCAATGTGGAAGCTCAGAATGGCTTGTTATGAGATTACAACTCATTATCAGCGAACGGTTGATCGATTCGGTGATGTGGAAGCTCAAAATAGCTTGGTATGAGATTACAGCTCATTATCAGTCAACGGTTGACCGGTTCAGCGATGTGGAAGCTTAGAATGGCTTGTTATGAGATTACAACTCATTATCAGCGAACGGTTGATTGATTCGGCGATGTGGAAGCTCAGAATAGCTTGTTATGAGATTACAGCTCATTATCAGTGAACAGTTGATTGATTCAGCGATGTGGAAGCTCAGAACAGCTTGTTATCAGATTACAACTCATTATTAGTGAACGGTTGATCGATTCAGCAATGTCCAAGCTCAGAACAACTTGTTATGAGATTACAGCTCATTATCAGTAAATGGTTGACCGATTCAGCAATGTGGAAGCTCAGAATGGATTGTTATGAGATTACAACTCATTATCAGTGAATGGTTGATTGATTCGACGATGTGGAAGCTCAAAATAGCTTGTTATGAGATTATAGCTCATTATCAGCGAACGGTTGACTGATTCAGTGATGTGGAAGCTCAAAATGGCTTGTTATGAGATTACAACTCATTATCAATGAATGAATGATCGATTCGGCAATGTGGAAACTCAGAACAACTTGTTATGAGATTATAGCTCATTATCAGCAAACAGTTGACCATATTAGTGATGTGGAAGCTTAGAATGGCTTATTATGACATTACAACTCATTATCAGTGAACGGTTGATTGATTTGGCGATGTGCAAGCTCAGAACAGCTTGTTATGAGATTATAGGTCATTATTAGTGAACTGTTGATCAATTAAGCGATGTGGAAGCTCAAAATGGCTTGTTATTATATTACAACTCATTATCAGTCAACGGTTGATCGATTCGGTGATGTGAAAGCTCAGAATAGATTGTTATGAGATTACAGCTCATTATCAGTGAATGGTTGACCGATTCGGCAATGTGGAAGTTTAGAATAGCTTGTTATGAGATTATAACTCATTATCAGTGAATAGTTGATCGATTTGGCGATGTGGAAGCTCAGAACACCTCGTTATCAGATTCAGCTCATTATCAGTGAACAGTTGATCGATTCAGTGATGTGGAAGCTCAAAACGGCTTGCTATGAGATTACAACTCATTATCAGTGAACGGTTGATCAATTTGGTGATGTAGAAGCTCAGAATAGCTTGTTATGATATTACAGCTCATTCTCAGTGAACGGTTGATAAATTTAGTGATGTGGAAGCTCAGAACAACTTGTTATGAGATTACAGCTCATTATCAGCCAACGGTTGATCGATTTGGCGATGTGGAAGCTCAGAACGGCTTGTTATGAGATTACAGCTCATTATCAGCAAACAGTTGATCGATTCGGCGATGTGGAAGCTCAGAACAGCTTGTTATGAGATTAAAGCTCATTCTCAGTGAACAATTGACTGATTTGGCTATGTGGAAGCTCAGAATGGCTTGTTATGAGATTACAACTCATTATTAGTGAACGGTTGATCTATTCGGCAATGTGGAAGCTCAAAATAGCTTTTTATGAGATTACAACTCATTATCAGCAAATGGTTGGTCGATTCAATGATGTGGAATCTCAAAATAGCTTTTTATGAGATTACAGCTCATTATCAGCGAACGGTTGATCGATTCGGCAATATGGAAGCTCAGAACGGCTTGTTATGAGATTACAACTCATTATCAGCAAACGGTTGATCGATTTGGTGATGTGGAAGCTCAGAACAGCTTGTTATGAGATTATAGCTCATTATCAATGAATGACTGACCGATTTGGCGATGTGGAAGCTCTGAACGACTTGTTATGATATTAAAACTCATTATCAAAGAACGGTTGATCGATTCAGTGATGTGGAAGCTCAGAACAGCTTGTTATGAGATTACAGCTCATCATCAGTGAACGATTGACCGATTCGGCAATGTGGAAGCTAAGAATGGCTTATTATGAGATTACAACTCATTATCAGTGAACGGTTGATTGATTTGGTGATGTGGAAGCTCAGAACAACTTGTTATGAGATTATAGCTCATTATCAGTGAATGGTTGATCAATTTGGGGATGTGAAAGCTCAGAACAACTTGTTATGAGATTAAAACTCATTATCAGCAAACGGTTGATCGATTCAGCGATGTGGAAGCTCAGAAGAGCTTGTTATGAGATTACAACTCATTATCATCGAACGGTTGATTGATTCAGTGATGTGGAAGCTCAAAACAGCTTGTTATGAGATTACAACTCATTATCATCGAACGGTTGACCGATTCGGCGATGTGGAAGCTCAGAACGGCTTGTTATGAGATTACAACTCATTGTCATCAAACAGTTGATCGATTTGGCGATGTGGAAGCTCAGAATAGCTTGTTATGAGATAAAAACTCATTATCATCGAACGATTGATTGATTCGGCGATGTGAAAGCTCAGAATAGCTTGTTATGAGATTACAAATCATTATCATCGAACGGTCGATTGATTCGGTGATGTGGAAGCTCAGAATAGCTTGTTATGACATTACAACTCATTATCATCGAACGGTTGATTGATTCGGTGATGTGGAAGCTTAGAACAGCTTGTTATGAGATTGCAGTTGATTGTCATCGAATGGTTGACCGATTTGGTGATGTGCAAGCTGAGAACAGCATGTTATGAGATTACAACTCATTGTCATCAAACGGTTGATCGATTTTGTGATGTGGAAGCTCAGAACAGCTTGTTATGAGATTACAACTCATTGTCATTGAACGGTTGATCGATTCAGTGATGTGGAAGCTTAGAATAGCTTTTTATGAGATTGCAGCTGATTATCATCGAACGGTTGATTGATTCGGTGATGTGGAAGCTCAGAACAGCTTATTTTGGGATTACAACTCATTATCATCGAACGGTTGATTGATTCGGCGATGTGGAAGCTCAGAAATACTTGTTATGAGATTACAACTCATTGTCATCGAACAGTTGACCGATTCGGTGATGTGGAAGCTCAAAATGGCTTGTTATGAGATTACAACTCATTGTCATCGAACGGTTGACCGATTCGGTGATGTGGAAGCTCAGAATAGCTTGTTATGAGATTACAACTCATTATCATCGAACGGTTGATCGATTTGGCAATGTGGAAGCTCAGAACAGCTTGTTATGAGATTACAGCTGATTGTC
>MU222119.1:9153-27287 GCA_018584345.1 Thuja plicata | reverse complement strand
CTCTCTCTCTCTCTCTCTCTCTCTCTCTGAGAGAGAGAGAATACTCATTTTCCTATACATTGCATGTATGGGCAATAATGATGTAGAGTTTCTCCCTTCTCTTCAGGCCATTGCAAATTAGCAAAAGATTTCTGCTCTTCCCTCCAGAAAAATAGCTTATTTCAATGGCCACCCATGAATTTTTCTAAATGGATGATTGGTTGCCTTTGCTTCTTTCAATGGTCATCCATGATTTTTTTTGCAATCTTCCAACCTTTCGTACATAGTTATTACAATTTAATATCCTCCTAGTACATAGGTGTTTCAAGTGAGTGAAATAGAACAAGACATTAATAAAAGATTGGAGGTACACCTGATGACATGTTAGGACCCCTAGGAAGTCCCCATGACCCCTTTCGACACATTAGAATACTCAAGTGTGTCCCAAGAGGTCGTAGGACCCCTTGGGACACACTTGATTGTTCCAATGTGTCAAAAGGGGTCATGGGGACTTCCTAGGGGTCCTAACGCATGATAAAGCATAATAGGACCCCTAGGAAGTCCCCACGACCCCTTTCGACACATTAGAACACTCAAGTATTTCCTAAGGGGTCCTACGACCTCTTGGAATACACTTGAGTGTTGAAATATGTCAAAAGGGATCATGGGGACTTCTTAGGGGTCCTAACGTGTGCTAAGGCATACTAGGACCCCTAGAAATTCCCCATGACCCCTTTCAACACATTAGAACACTCAAGTATGTCCTAAGGGTTCCTACGACCCCTTTGGACACACTTGATTGTTCCAATGTATCGAAAGGGGTCATAGGAAGTGGCATGAAAAACCTTCCTATAGACATGTCCACAAAATTCAAACTTCTTCATACATCGGGCCTTGCAAATCCAATTCTCACATGTCCTCCATGATGACATTTCCTGGGACAAAGATGACCACAAATTAATTTTTCTTTTCATTTCCTGGTACAAAAGCTCATACTTCCATCATCATACCTCCTTAAATCATGAGATTTGATAACAACATGTCTAGCATCATCTTGATGTTTAGGACAGTATAGTGGTATTCCATTACCAACATATGCATTATCTGTAAAATGCTTTATGATATCACTCCACACTAGAGAATTATTTGAGACTAGCTTGGCATTTCCAAAGATATACAGACCAATTCTAGTCCTGGAAAGGGAAACACAAGTTCTATTTGGAATGTTAAGAAATCCTATATTTTTTGATGTTTTTACATTCAAATTAGGAATTCAATGCTTCTTACCAAAGAAAAAAATATGATATTGCTCTCTTGTCCCTGGTCAAGAGTACATTTTTTAAGAATTGAGCTCTAAGTTCTAGATCCTAACGTTGCTAGACTTTTCTCGTATTCATATATTCCCTCCAAATATTGATCCAAAGCTTTGTTAGTAAAGCACACTATGAGAATGGGACTAGAGGAATTTGAAATCTTATGAAGCAAAGCCTTTACAATTTGCAACCCGGTAAATATTTTTCCAGTACCAGGAGGGCCCTGAATAATGGCCAATTTTTTGGTGAGCCCATGATTAATGACCGCCTCCTGACTATCATCAATAGAATCACGTTTGCAGACTTGTTTCCAATCAAAATTACATTCAAGCTTAGCTATTTTGGCTTCCAGATAATCTAACTGCTCTATAAACAGAATATTGAATGAAATACCAAATTCTACACCATCTTTACCGAGCCTCTCATCCCAACATATTCAACAAAGTTATAAACCTAGAAATCAGAGGGCCCTTTCTGCTCAACAAACTCTCATTTTTTATTGTAACTCCTTCTAATTTTCTTCACACACTCCCTATAAGCTTTGAGTAAATATTCTCTTATAACCCTAAACTGGGTGTGTAAATAATTGTATGCATTCTCATATGGCTAGTTGAAATTTTCACGTCAAGTTGGCTAACCCTAGTTGAAATTTAGGTTGATAGCTAGTTGAAATTTTCACGTCAAGTTGACTAACCCTGATTTGCAAATTTTTCATTGCCACTTAAGGGCATAGTTTGGCCTCTCTCTCTCTCTCTCTCTCTCTCTCTCTCTCTCTCTCTCTCTCATTTTCCTATACATTGCATGTATGGGCAATAATGAGTACCTATTTTATACCTTAATTGATTCAAATGGATGGAAAAAAATGTTGATGACTAAAGATTATTTTAGGTTAATCATGTGTTAGATTGTCTTAAGATCTTTCCTACACTTTTTGAATGGAGTCAATCAGACTCTGTATGTGGAAGTTATGGCTTCTAAAAGAAAATCCTATTTTAGTTTCTTCATAACCCGCTCGGGTTATGGAGAATAAAATGCATAGTTTTTACTTCTTCAAAACCTGATCGGGTTTTGAAGTACTTTTTGCTTTTCTAAACCTGATCGGGTTATTTGAAATTTAGAAACCCGATCGGGTTCAAGACAGATTGAGTTTTTTTATATAATATTTTCTAGGCTTGGTTTCCAAGCCTATAACAATTTCAAATTTTCAATAACCCGATCGAGTTATATGAAATTTGATTTTTTTTTAAAGATGTGTCTACTTTAGTGGTCCACAACTTGGTGCACACACCCTACTAATATATTCTAGTTTAATTTATTTCTCTGCTACCTTCTCCCTCAAGAAATGATACTTAATAGAAATATGTTTAGTCTTTTAATGCATTACAGGATTCTTTGACATATTCACTATGCTGGTGTTATCACAATGGATAACCACTGGTTCTTCAAAAATTATTCTAATGTCCTTCAACATTTGTTTCATCCAAACAACTTGTGTGTAATTTATTGCAGCATCAACATACTCTGATTCAACAGTAGATTGAGCAATAAAGTTTTGCTTCTTGCTAATGAACCATAACTGATTGAATATTTTGAGATGTTAAGTTGATCACTGAAATGCAGAAAGATAATGCAAGCCATTAAATCAGTTAATGTATTGTATTTTCATTGATGTCAACTTGATATCATCTAATTGGTTATATACAAAGTGTCAAAGAATTCAGAGAACCAGAAAGATAAAGGTTATACTTTTAGTAATGCATAAAATATTAGCATTCACTAAGTGACTACAAACACTGATGGGCAATGCACCCCGACAGACAGAGAAACTCGAAAGTAAAGTCACAGTGATGCCCAAGAAAGAAACCTGACAAGCATTATTGATGAGTAGAATCACAAGCATTACCAACAAGAAAAACTTCACAGTGATGCCTGACGGAAAGAAAACCTCGACAGAGATGCCCGAGGAGAACTGAAGTGTTGACCAAAGCTAACAAAGAGTTAAAACACTGAAAGAACTAAAGTTTAGAAATGACAAAACACTTAGCTAGAAAGAGCTAAAGATAGATTTAACTGGTTGTTAACATTGTTTTCATCGACAAGATAAAGCCATAGATAAGTGAAAGATTTAAAGCTATTATATTATAGTTGGCAAGAAGATATCTACAAGATAAAATAGGAGTAAAAGATTTAAAGCAAGATTGGCTAGAATTGTGGATCATGCCAAGAACAAGAAAGTCAAGAACTGAGAAACTGTGATATCATGTCTATAAAGAGACAAGATAATTCATTATGAATTAGGGGAGTGAATAGAGAAGAAGGATGCTGAAGAGAAATTGATGAAGAACAACTTCATATAGTCCTGATCAATCAAGATGAAGAAAAAAGATAATTCTATGGACATTGAGCAACAGAGAAGCACAACATCACCAAGCAGAAAGAAGTGGAGCAAAGGTATTGAAAATATACATTGATCAGAAAGTTATTATGAGATTACAATAGATCTAAAAATATTCAAAGTATAGTTGTATATGTGAACATATCATTTACTGTTTCAATTTAACCATTGTTTTAGAAATTCTCTTAACCGAGGACTTAACAATCCTTTCTATTTGAGATACATCCCAAGGAGTATCAAAAATTTTGATCATGAAGATAGCATGAGATGCCATATACCATTTGACAAACTACATTGGGTTTGTTCATAGAAGGTAGCATAGAGATACCATATATTAAGTGGAAAACTATTCTATTCAAATCCTCTAACAAGGTCACACCTAATAATTTGTTTGTAGCCTTTAACAGGGTTGGCTCTTCACCGAGCTCACTTCAGAAGAGTGAAAATTTTGGGTTACCGGTCCCAAGTGGTTTTTCCCTTAACAAGGTTTCCATGTTAAAAGTCCATGTGTCAATGTGTTTATGAGTCATTACTTTAGTGTTTTGCATTACACATAACTAATCTGGATTGATCGGTATACACTAAGTCATTTACTATATTTTAGTAAATGAAAGACTACTAATCGGTAAACAGTAAGAATAAGGTTTAACAGTGAACTCTGAGCAGTAGTTATTAGTTAATATTGTTTGAAGGCATTCATCTTGTAGGACTGAAGATAACTAGAGGCTTAATATTGTGGTACTAAGTTTTTGGGTTGATTTATTGGAATATTTTTGAGGTTACTGATTCACCCCCCCTTAGTTATTATAACAATTGGTATCAAAGCTTGTGTGCTTAGAAAGGGAGTTTAACAACTCGAGTAAAAGATCACAAGATGAACAAATGAGATGTGCCCAAGTTGAATAAAGACAACTTTGCATCATGAAAAAGAAAAATAAGACTCCACCTATCATGTATTAGTAATGATGTTACTCAACACCTAGATACTGAATATGTGTTTCGTACATAACCTCACACACTTGAGAAATTGAGAGAAAATCATGTACATAATTGCATGATGATAGAACTTGCTTCCTCACTCTCCGATGCTGATTTTGAAGATTTCAAAACCTACACCTCTACAAACAAAATATGGGATAAATTGAAACTGGTACATGGAGGAGATGCTAATGTACTAAGAGCTAAGGTAGAAAGCCTAAGAGGGAGGTTTGATAACCTAAGTATGAAAGAAGGAGAAAATATCACTTAGTATAGCTGCAGAATCAAAGAGGTAGTCAATGCTATCTGAGGAGTTGGAGGTGTACTTGAAGAGGAGACAGTGGTAAGTAAAATCCTAAGAACCTTACTGCCTGTATATTCTATTAGAGTATCTACTATACAAGAAATGAGAGCAGTTGCAAATAGTAATGTTACTCTAGATAGTCTGATTGGTAGACTGATTTCATTTGAAATGAATGACTTTGATAATAGTGTCTTGTCATCTATAGAGTCTGCATTGAAATCTTCTTTAAAAATAAGTAACTCAAGTCATAGACACACTATGAGGAATGATATTGAAAGTGATAGTGATGACCAAGGACTTGATGAGATTGAAGCACTAATGACAAAAATATTGTAGAGAGGCAAAGGTAGATACAAAGGTAAATTACCACTTGTATGTTTTAATTGTAAAGAGGTTGGACACTTTGCTGCAAGATGTCCTAACATAAGAAAAGATGACAGAAGTATCAGTTCCTTTGATCCCGAGTCTTCCTCTCCTTTCCTTAGGATCCCGGATGACAATATGATCACTCATGATTCAAATCCTTCTATGGAGCATAACTCTTCTTACTCATCTCATGATGAGGATGATGCTTTAAGAGTTCCTCTTGAACAAGTCCAAAAACTGTCAAATGAACTTGATAAAATGGGAAATTGGCTTATTCTAGAAAACCAAAATTGGTTTATTCAAGAAAACCATAATCAAGATTTTATCCAAGCTATAGAGGCTCTTAAGAAAGTCCTTCATGATAGTGATCAAGGTGTTATGATAGTGATCAAGGTGTTAATCTCTTGCATGGTATTACTCTTGTACATTTAAATGTTAAACCTTAGGTCAAGAGGCTCAAGATTTAGGATTTACTCATGTCACTAGTGTGGAACCTTCTTTGATTCCTTTACCTAGTAATCCTACTTATACTCCTCCTTCAGTAACTACATCTCTTACATTTTCCAATCCTCTAGATTTGAATCTTCAACCTCCATCTCTTCCTGTGAGTGTTCCATCGGTATCCTTACCTACCTCACAACCTTCTTACCATAGTGTTCCTTTTTCCTATTCCAAACCTCTTCCAAATGTGGTTCCAAGTGTTCCACTAGTTGTATCTTCCATTCCCATTGCTTCCTATACTTTTCCTAGTGTTACGAATGTTTTTATGCCTCCTATTTCTTCTAATGATTCCACAATTATTAGTTTGGCTCAAACTGTGTCCTCTTTACAACAAAAACTTGCATCCTTAACTCAATCCAAGTTTAATATTCCTACATGTGACATGGGTAGTCCTTTATCCCTAGATATTATCTGTGCTCCTATCCCTCAGCAAGCCGATATGCCTCACCTTGAGAATTACACTAGTAAGGGAGATCCTATCACTCATGTTAAAACATTTCAAATCCTTTGTATTGACTATGCTCATGATTATAGGATTTTAGCCAAGTTGTTTGCTAGAACTTTTTGCAATAAGGATTTGCAATGGTATTGTTCCTTGCCTCCTTATTCTATTGATTTTTTTCCAAAACTTGCTAATACCTTTATCCAACAGTTCCAAACAGAATACTAAGGAAAAATTTACTGAATTTATTGGTAGATTTAAGCATTTGTATGCTCAGATTTCTTATCATGTTCCTGATATTGATATTCAAATATGTTTATTTCAAATTTGCAAAAGGAAATTAGAGATAAGATTCTGCTTACTGAATTTACCTCTTTTCAACAACTTTGTGCAGCGCTTCATCATTATCAATTACAAGTGAAACAATTTGAGAGCAACACTCCAATGGCTCCTACTCTAGTTGATAAGAGTGATGCTGATCCTAATCCCAACAAGTTTCAGAATCCTAATAACTATGTAAAAACCAATAAACAAACTATTATGAATATTTACATTCTATTATGAGTAAATTTTTAACTGCTAATATGATTACTTTTCCTCCTATTTGACCTCTTCTCCCTACTATGATGGCATCCAAATCCTTTGAGCCCAAAGCCTTTTGTCAATAACATCGTCAGAATGGCCATGATAATGAGAAGTGTTATTCCCTAAAACGTAAGGTTCAAGATTTAATTGATTATAATGCTTTATCTGTTGATCATTTTAATGGTAGTGGGAACAAATATGTCTCTCCTCCTAATCAAAACCTTCAAATCTATACGAATCCTTTGCCTTCACATGATACTAATACCATTGCTCAACCATCTTTTATGGATATTGTTTATGATTCAAATATGGATGATCTCAACCATATTGTTAACCATGTGGAGTGCATTGTTTCATCTCAACCTATTTTTCAAGCTCCTTCGCCTCCACCTCAACTTCAAATTCCACCTCAACCTAAACCAAAAATTTAATCTAAACCTCTAAAACAACCTAAGGATAAAAGACTTCAGGAACTCTCGATCACCTTTGATGATTTAGAGACCATTAAAGCTCCTGATGGTCCCCTTTACATTTATGCTAGTATTTCTAAGATACCTACGCGTGCTTGTCTTGTTGATCCTACTTCCTTAGTCAATGTCATCACTGAAGAAAACCTTTTTATGAATAATTTACAATGTGATTATTATGATACATCTGATGTGTGGATTCAAACTTCTAATGGTTTTCTCTATCCATCATTTGGTTCTATTACCTTACCTATTGAACTTTGTGGTAAATTTGTGGACACTACCTTCATTGTTTTCCCTACTTCCGATCAATTTCAGGTTAAGCTTGGTTTTCCTTGGTTGACTTCCATGTGTGTCTTTGCTTCTCCTATCCATAAGTGTATTAAGTTCATTCATGATGAAGAGGTGAATAAGATTAATCGTAGCTTACATCAATCTTCTAGGCCTAGGGATTGTGCTACCCTTGACTTCTTTTGGCCTTCATTACCTAATTCATGTTATTCTCGACCTGATAAACTATTTTTCTCATATCAAGCCTATAAACATAAAAATATTCTTGAGTTAAGCATTCCTTGGATGGATCTTAATCGTGGTCTTTTTCCTACACCTTCCATACCTCCTTTATCCATTGCTTCTAGTTTTGTTAATCAAACTCCTAGTATCACTTTTCAGCCTAGTGAGAGTCCTACTAATCCTCCTATAGAACCTGTGAAGGAACCCATTGTTGTTCCTCCTAGTTCTCAAAATATTTCAAATAAGATAAAACATAAAAAATCTTCCAATGAACATTGTAAGAAGCATTGGGCTAATGCTAGGGCCCGTGCTTTTGTTCTTCAATATTCTATACCTTCTTTTGACTAGCCTATGCCTGATGTGTTGGAGGAATTTAATGTTAATAATGATGTTAAGATAAATAATTATGATGATTCCATTTGCATCTTAGATTCTATTTTGATTAATCTTGATGAAGAAGATACTCTTGATGATCCTACTGATACTACTGATGAGTATGAGACTATTGATCTTGATAGTAATTTACCTCATATGCTTTCCACACAACTGATAATTACACCGAGTATTGAACATCACGATTTTCAAGAGGATCCTTGTTTGGAACTAGATATTCCTACATTGTTGGATATAGTCCCTCTTGCGAGTTTCCCACCTTCCCTAAATGATATAAACCAAGATGGAGAGATTAGGCGATGCACTTGATTGGCTTGTCCTTCATAGTAGCCTTTTGTGTGTTTTCCTAGTGTATTGTGCTTCTCCCGTACTGTATTTGCTAAATGTTTGTTAGATTATTTTATATGACCCTTGTTACTTTGTTGGTGCAAGGTGATAAAGGAATCAAACCTGTTGTGCAATTCTTCTATATGTATCTCTATTATTCTATATATATTTTTCATGTTATGTTGTACCTATGCTATTATTCATAAATGTTTTCCTTGTGTAGTTTGCTTGGATTTGCAACATGGTAGCACTGATTCTTTTTGGTCTCCATGTTGTGATCTGATAAGACTCTTCTTCGTAACTCTTGCATTTTATTTCCTCCATTGTGATTGTAGTTCTACTTTCTTTGGGGAATGATGCCAATTCATTTGCAATAATATAATATCATATATACATATTATCTTATGAACATACTGACCCCATGGTAGGTAGATCCCTTATGTGTTTTCTGTATGTTTATGTGGTATTTCCCTTGATTTGTCTTCACTTGGGGGCATCTCGTAGTGGAAACGTAATCAGTGAAGTTTTTTATGTTTTTGTTAAAGCCATTTCTCATGTTAAAGTGTTAGCAATGACTTTAATGTGGGGGCATACGCTCTACTCACTTTTTGCACACAAAACTCTCAAAATATTTTCAAACTCAAAACTTAAACACTTTTTTCCCTTTATAGATTACCGACTAATCCTTAAAGCATGGATTTTTACCTTATAGGATCTCTTGATCCCTCCAGTTTCAATTTACAAGGATCTCTTGATCCCTCCAGTTTCAATATACAAATATTTTTTTGATCCCTTAAGGTAGGAAGGTGTCCTTAAGAATGGATCTCTCTATATTTTGGATTTACTCTTTTGGAGTAGTATATTCCTAAGAGTAAAACCTTGATGGGTTGACTATTGGGAAGCCACATTCACTAGGCAGTTCAAATCCATCTTTCTAGTTGCACTTTTTCCTTTTGTAATTCACAATGGGACATAGGTTCTCATTGGGCGAGGTAATCACACCCTCTCTCTTTTTATCTTTAACTAGTGATGTCTCTCTTATTGTGATCTTAGGGTTGATAAAGACATAAGTCCCTGGGGGCTTGAGGATTCCTTTGTCCCTTTTTTATTTCAATAAGATTATCTTTTCTTTATGATCTCCTTTACCAAGAGTTTGCATCAAGTCCATACTCTTGCTAAAGGGGGGTCTAAATGTATAGTTAGAAAATGGAAGCACTTCCATTTTGGACTAGTTTAGACCTCTGAGTAAGTGGTTTGGGGTCATGTCAAGCACCTTGAATGGGTCTCCGACTTAGATTTGGCATTTACCCCTGTTCTGCCCCCTTTTCCACTTCTCTCTGACCTATTTTTGGCATCCTGAACTGCAGACCTGAGATTCTTGACCTCAGGGTCAAGGTCAACCTTGACCCTAACCTAGGTCAAGGTCAAACTCAACCTTGACCTAGGTCAGATTCAACCTAGTCCCTGACCCAGGGTCCATATTCCATGTTTCCAGGGTTTCTAGATGTCAAGCTTTGAAAAGATTTAATTCTCACTTCCAGTTGGCTGTTTCGGTCTTCGAGGCAATGAAATTTGAAATTATATTTAATATAGGTCCACTTCTAAGGGTATAGGTATAATTTAAATTTAATTCTCCTATGTAGGCCTCTCTAGAAGATTGCGCCCTAGATTAATATATAAGGACGCTTTCTCTTCTCATTTTCTCTAACAATCTAAGACTCTAAGACAAGAAGCAAATTCATCCATCCAAACTCTATGCATGATCTATTAAAGCAAGCTTCTACTCTCAAGAATTAAAGCATTCAAAGACATTCAAACATTCAATTCATCAAGGGGATCCATTGGTAGCCATTGAAGGATTCAAGCTCTAAGGAACCCTCTTGTTGAAGATTTCTCCATCCACATCTATGCAAGCCTCTTCCTATTCCTAGATCCATTCAAGATTAGTGTTGAAGATCTATAAGAAATTGATTTGAGACATCCTACATCCTACATCCTACATTCTACATTCTACATTCATTCAGTGTATACATACTTGTGGATCTAAGGATTCAAATCCTCCATAAGGGCTTTTATACAAACAAGGTGAATTTGTTTATTTTCTTTGTTTATTTATACAATTTCAATTATACTTTAATGTTAATTCCAAAACTAGGGTTTGACCAAGGAAAAACCCTCGCCAACAAAAAAACCATTTTTATTGAAGGTACAGGACAATGAATTTTAGATCAGATTTGCATACCCTTTTCGGCCAACTTTCAGGATCTGTGAACATAATTTATGTCGGAGCAGTGTAGGTCAAGGTTGAACATTTTTGGGTACATTATGTCCCACCAAAGAGGTCAAGGTTGACCTGACTCAGAAAAGGAAAATATTTCTGGGTTTTGTCCATCTCTGCATTTCTGTTCTAGATCTGGTTGCAGAATTTCCCAAAACCCGACACAGACATCAGAAAATAGGCTTCTCCAAATCTGCTATATTTTGAGGTTAGTACTTGTATTTAATTCATTTCAATTAAGGTTTCAATCAATCCCATTACATATTCTTTATCCATTATTCAGGATTGTCAGGCTTTCTTCTTCCTTCTTATTTCTGATCGATTGATGCATTTGTGCATTAACCATTTTATTATGGTTGATCAAAGTGGATCTTTCCTTTGTGAAATTTGGGGCTAAGAGGACAATATTACCTTCTCCAATATCTCAAAAATATAATAATAATAATACATTCAATTACTACCCCCTATCATTATTTAATCTTACATTGTAATAAACCTTCCATTTTCTTACATTACAATAAGATAACTGGTCACAACGTGTATCACATCTTTGGTGATCTATTTTGGCTCATCCAACCACATTTTTTGGTCATGCACTCTGCTCAACACTATCCTGATCCATTCGGTCTTAAACTCCTTCAGGAACATTAGGGCACATGTAAGCCCTTTGACCTTAATGGGTTTATGTTCCTCCTTGATGGTTCCACCTGTGCCAAGGTTCTTGTAAGATTGCTCAACCTCAAGATCTCCTATCTCGGCGATCTTGCAATGTATGTAGGCTCGGACATCCTCAATCAGTAAAACCCTAGGTGGAATGCCAGAGAATGCACCAGTATCATTGGGTTGCGAAGCAACCTCTAGGAATATTTTGTACTTGGGTTCTTCACACGTGGATTTCTTGATTAGATTAACCTTCTTCTCTTTTTCGTTCTTGATCTTGGAAACTCATGAAGTGGTTTCCATCATTTCTGAGAAATTAGGGCTTTTCCCGTAAAACAAACAGTGAGATCAGTGATGTTTACTTACTTAACCTTATGAAAGCTATTGTGATTCCATTTGAATGTTGTGAATCTGTTGGTTAAATGCTTCTACAATCTCGTCGTTCTGTGCTCTGTTTATTTTCTCTAAATCATTGGTGAATGAAATGAAGTCTTCGTCATCATTTTATAGATGGTGCCCTAAGTGGTACAATTAATGCTCTACCCACTTATCGAGTGTCAAAGACAGAGTCGTTTGGGTGACATGCCAACTTTATTTTTGGTGAAAATGCGATGCTCGGGGCATGTGTCAACTCATTTAACTTTTCACACGTTCACCGATGGATCTCGATATATGGCAAAGGCAACATTGTCTTTTGATTACCAATGATGTTAGGTTTACATGAGAAACTTAGCTTTTGTATGTTAACCGATGATTCTCGGTAAGCATTGACAACTTCGCTTTGCAAGTACACTGATGCTTTTTGGTATGCATTAACCGATGAGATTGAATTCATAGAATCATAACAAGTAATACCATAGTGCATCTTTCAATATGCTAGTTTGGCATTTTAACTATGTATAATGGAACTCATGTAAAGTATGACTTAGTATAGTTGTATAGTCAGAAAATGGAAGCACTTCCATTATAGACATGTTTATCCTTTCGAGTAAGTGGTTTGGGGTCATGACAAGTTCCTTGAGTGGGTTCCTGATCTTGACATGGCTTCCTCCCTATTCTGTTCCTCTTTCCACTCCTGTTTGGCCTGATTTCTACATTCTGGATGGCAGACTGGTGATTCTGGGCTTCAGGGTCAAGGTCAACATTTTAGGTCTATGTCAACCTTGACCCTGACCTAGGTCAGGGTCAACCTCAACCCTAACCTAGGTCAGGGTCAACCTCAACCTTGACCTAGGGTTCAGATCCTGGGGTCTTACAGTTTCAGGAGGTCGGCCTTTGCAAAAAGTATTTCCCACTCCTGGGTCGGCTGTTTTGGGTTCTGAAGCATTGATTCTAAAATTATATTTAATATAGGTCCTCTCCTAGGGGTAAAGGCTTTAATGGGATTTAATTCTCCTATGTAGGCCTGCTTGGAAGATTGTGCCCTAATTTCATATAAAAGGGAAGCTTTCTCTCTCATTTTCTCTAATCATCATCAAGTGAGCTAAGTCTTCTAATCGTGATCAAGCATTCTCAAGATATCTTCAAGTGTGATTCAAGAAAGCAATCAAGCAAGATTTGAAGCAAGCATTCATCCATTCAAGTATCCATTTTCATGAAGGAGATCCATTGGAGGCCATTGAAGGATTGAAGCTACAAAGTGCCCTTTTGGTGATCTCTTCAT
Organism: Thuja plicata; assembly: GCA_018584345.1. Classification (NCBI taxonomy): domain Eukaryota; kingdom Viridiplantae; phylum Streptophyta; class Pinopsida; order Cupressales; family Cupressaceae; genus Thuja; species Thuja plicata. Next base: position 14,123 of record MU222119.1, on the reverse strand, counting down.
CCATGTTCTTCCAAGCCTATTCCAAATTCAAGAACCCATTCAAGACTTGGTGTTGGAGATCTACAAGCAAGAGATTGAAGACATCCTACCTTTCTACATTCTACATTTGAAGCATATTTGTGGATTAAAGAATTCGAATCCTCCACAAGGACTTTTTCAGGCAAGGTGAACTTATGCATTTGCTTTGTCCATTTCTGCAATTTCAATTACATATATTTGAGGTTAATTCCAAAACTGGGGTTTGACCAAGGCAAACCCATCCCCCAAAACAAAAAAATCTCCTTTTTCTTGCAGGTACAGGTATAGAATAGTGGATTTGAACCTAGATTTGGATACCCTTTTTGGAAAACTTTCAGGATCCGTGAACAAAGTCACTTTCAGATCTGTGCAGGTCAAGGTTGACATTATTGGGTCAGGGCTAACATTTTTGGGTCAAGGTTGACCTTTTTTTGTAAGACAACATCGGAATGGAAAATGATTTTTGGGTTTTTTTGGTCTCTGTGTTTCGGTTCAGTATCAACTGTCAATTTTTCCAGAAACAGTCTACAGACCTCAGAAAACAACATTCTTTGATCTGCAATATTTCAAGGTTAGTGCATTTCTCAGATCTTTTCAATTATAGTCATATATCATTTATATATATATATAAATTACATAATTTAAGGTATCTCTTTCATTATTTTCCTTTCCAAATAGTTGATTCATTTGTGCATTAACCCTTCTCTTGGGTTGATCAACTTGGATCTCCCATTTGTGCATTTGGGAATAGAAAAGGAACATCTTATCTTCTCCTTAATCACAATTGCAATACATAATCAATTCAATTCAATCAAGGTTAAAAAAATCCAAGACAATCTAGGTAATTCATTAACACCTTATATTTCAAGATAATCAATTCACAAACAACCTATAAATCAAATCAATCCTTTATATACTTTATCTATTACATTTTAATAACAACATTCAACATTCTAATTCCATTTTCATATCTTACAATAGTGCAATAGCATACTTACTTGTTCATCTTAGGTGGGGGTGGTGATGTCACTAGATCCATTGGATAAGGTGTCAGCAATTGCATTGCTTGGTCCTGTGTGCTAAAATGTTGACACACTTCTATGAATCATTCCATCCAAGGTTGCTCAAGAATAAGGCCTCAAATATCGATCCATAGCTCTCTAGTCATAGAGTGAAAAGGTGTGAAATGGAGGCCCTTAGATTGACCTAGTTAGTGCCTATGCAAGTACACCATGAAATGAGAGATTCAAATGCATGAAAATTAGATCTACTCTATATGATTGCAATGCATAAAAGGAAATTAATCTAAATGATAACAATGCACGATTAATCTATGAAAGGAAATACAAATGCAAGTTTAATCTATGAAAATAAACATGAATCTAATCTCCATGAGTAGCCATGAATGCAAGAAGAAGAAGACAAGAAGAGAGAAGTTGCAATATCCAAGCTCAAGTGCTCAAATCCTCCTCCAAAATTGCTCTCCAAACCTGCAGTATAACAATACTATGAAAACCTAATATGAAAATGAGAAGGAGAGATTTTCTTATAAAGAAAAGTGAACGATTGAGATTAAGAGGCAAAAAGAAATAATCAATGGTTGAGATTAAGAGGCAAAAAGCCCACCACTTAGGAAGATGTGATGAAAAGGGAATTTTTATTTAATTTATTTCCTTTTTCATCAAATAAAGTGCTTTAAGAGGGGATTTTTATTTATTTAATTAAAAGAGGGGTTTTCTTTTAATTAAATAAATTAGAAGAATTTTATTTAATTAAATGGGAGGAATTGAATTTAATTAAATAAGAGGAATTTTATTTAATTAAAAGGGAGAAATTTAATTTAATTAAATAAGATTAATTTTGTTCAATTAAAAGAGAGATTAAATCTTTTAATTAAATAAGATAAATTTTATTTAATTAAAAAGAAAATTAAATATTTTAATTAGATAAAAATGATCAAGCCTTAGGAAATATTGAAATAATTGAATAATTGAATTATTTACAATTTGATTAAGGAAATTGAATTGAATTGAAAATATTGCAAAGCATTGATTCAAAAATTTGATAAATTGATAAAATGATAAATGGGGCCCAAAGTCTAGGCGACCATATTAGGGTGCATACATTTGCCCCTCTTTGACTAATGTGTGATCGTTCTGGGAACACATGTAGTCAAAGAATGCAGTTGAAGTTTGAGATCATTTTGGGATCACAAAACAACACAGACATGTGATCATTCTGGGAACTTATCAGGACAAAAATAAGCAGATTGAAAAAGAGACAAGGTCAACACCGTTGTATATAAGTAAATTACATGTCAGAGATAAGAATCTCAAGCAAGACTGATATAATTGATAAAGTTGAATCAAAGATTGAAGTTTGATAGGTACTGCCCCCTCATGATAAAAATTGAAATGAGACAGAGGAGAAACAACAAATTGATAAATTTGATCAAATCGAACTAATAATAAGATTTAAGATGAAAGATATAAGGATCACAGAATTGAAAGATAAATCATCAAGCATGAAATATTATGCCCCAAGATTGAATTAGAAGAAAATAAGTGGGGTGAAAGCGAATGGAAGATAGAAGTTTGGAAGAAGTGGAAAGAAATGGAGAGAAGAAAGAGAATTTTCCTTAAGAAAGAGAATGCCCCAAAATTAATCAACTGTTTAAGGTAGAAAATTTTGATTGAGATCACGAAAGAAGATAAGGAAATGAAGATGAGAATGTGATCACAGTTGATTAAAAGTCCACAAGAAAGATGAAGGAAAACCCTCACAAACTCATAATGCAACCTAAAATGCAAACTAACATGAGGTCTAACAATGCAAGCCACATGAAACTGCAAAGGTGTACTTGAAATAGAGCAACAAACATAGGATCTTGTGTTCATCATTCATAAAAGAATGTAAAGGAACTTATTTTCATCATTGGGCCATTATTAACAGACATCAGAAAATCACACAATCATCACTAGTCACAAATGCAACTATGAAGATATGAATGTGATTTATATCGGAAACATCACACAACCATCACTAGTCACAAGTGCAACTATGAAGATATGAATGTGATGTCTATCAAAAACATCACACAACCATCATTAGTCACAAGTGCAACTATGATGATATGAATGTGATGTATATCATATTTGAAATATGGAAAGATTCTAACATAAGCTGATGACATGTAACTGATTGAATGTTTGATAATGTTAAGTTGAAGATGATGCAAGATATTAAATCAGTTAATGGTTTGTATTGTCATTGATGTCAATTTGATATCATCTGTATGGTCATATACATAATGCCAAAGAATTTAGAGAATCAATGGAACAGAGGTTATGCTTTCATCAATGCATAAAATTCAAGTATTCACTAAGTGATAGACCACACCAGTGGAGTGCACACCATCGGTAAAGATAGAGATAAAGTCACAGTGATACCCGACAAGCAGAAGATAGTGTTGCCCAATGAATCAGAATCACAGGATGCCCGACGAGCTGAAAATAGTGTTTCCCGATGAGAAAGATCCAATGATGCCCGACGGATGGAGATCCCAAAGCTAACTGAAGTTGCACCGACGGAAATGACAGTTGTCATTGACGACGAACTGCAGAATTGACCGACAGAACAAAGAGATCATAAAATGACAAAATATCTAGCTGACAGAGCTTAAGGATAGACTTAACTGGTTTTTTTATTTGTTTTATTCAACCATAGTTAAGTAAGTGTTTTAAAGATGATTTATACAGTTGGCAAGAAGATAATTATGAGATAAATCAGGAGTTAAAGCCGTAAATCAATTTGGCTAGATTATTTTTCACGTTAAGAATCAAGAGTCAAGAACCAAGAATTAAGGAATATCATGTCTATATAAGAGACAAGCATAATTCATTTTTGTAAGCAATCAGATACACGAGGGAGTGAATTGAGAGAAGATGTTGAAGAGAAACTAATGAATGATAAACTTCATGCAGTCCTGATCAATCAAGCTAAGGGAGAGCTAAAGAATTCTGCAGACACCGACACATAGTGAAGCACAACATCACAAAGAAGAAAAAGTGGAGTACAAATAAAGTGAATTGATACATTGATCAGAAAGGTATTGTACGTAAATAGATCTGAATATCTGCAATTCAAGTTGCATTAGAAATAGGTCATTGTGTTTCAGTTTAACCATTGAAGCATTAACTCTCTTAACAGAGAAGGAACTTAATAGTCTTTTATAATTGAGGTATATCCTAACAGATTACCAAAAAGGTTGACTCATGATAGTAGCATCGGTCTTACCTAAAGCCTATTGACAGTCTAAGAAGGAGGCTGATTCAAAGATGGTAGTAAGATTAGCATAAAGCCTATTGACAGTCTCGAGGCTGATTCAAGGATGGTAGCATAGATGCCAGATACTTAGTGACAATCTATGTATAAAAATACTCTAACAAGGTCGCACTTAACAGTGTGCTTGTAACCTTTAACAAGGTTGGCTCCTAACAGGGCTCACTTCAGAAGAGTGAAAATTTAGGGTACCGGTCCTAGTGGTTTTTCCCTTAACAGGGCTTCCATGTTAAAATACTTGTGTTATGTGTGTATGGTTTATTACTTTATTGTTTTACATTTCACATATGCATTTATGGATTGATTGGTATACATTGCATATTTACTGAGTATCGATAAATAAGTTTTACTGCTTATTGGTAATCAAGGAGAATAGGGACAAACAAGGTAAACAGACAGATAGTCATTTGTTTCAAGTATTTCAAATGCATACATATAGTAGGGACTTAATAATCTGAGGTATATTGATTGGTGGATTAAAGTTTAAAAGGAAAATAATTGAGGCCATTGATTCACCCCCCCCCCTCTCAGTTATTACTAACAATTGGTATCAGAGCTTGTGTGCTTAGAAGGAAGGTTTCAAGACCTAAGTAAAGATCACAAGATGAACA
>MU222111.1:189675-212578 GCA_018584345.1 Thuja plicata | reverse complement strand
CATTTGAACACTTGTGATAGGTGTTCTTGCACATTGACATAGAGAAGACACTTTTGTTGTTCATTCCTTCAGTGAAGAGGATTTGGGGAACCCTTGTTTAGGCCCACTCCATCTTCCATTGCATCACCTTGGGTGTTTCTACAGAATGTGCTCTAATTTTTTTTTCAATCTCATCCTTCATTCCTTCTTCACCTTTCTCTGAAGGCTTGTCCACTGTTTCCTTTTGAGTGTTTTCTTTATTCTGATCAGTAGATGCATTCTTCTGATCATTGGTTGGAGCTTACTCTATAGTAGTATCTATTGTCCCTTTGGCTTATTCATCACCTTTTCCTTTGGGTATGCTTTTTTCTTTCTCATTTGATCCCTCATTACCCTCTAGTCTGTTTATTGCCTTGATTAGGACAAGCATGTTACTTTGAGTTTCTGCTTGGGCTTTGTGAGTATTGGTGTCTTGCTCATAATTTAGTACCTTATTAGTAGTGACATCCTCATCCTTTTGTATATTTTGTGCAGGGTCTTGCACAAGTGGGTGCAGGACTGATGTGTCTTGCATTTGTTCATCAACAATGTCAACTATCTTGCCATCTGATGTCTTTAGTACTTGATGGCTTTGTTGATCCTTAAGTGTGATAAATATCACATCATCTTTATTCCTTGGATCATTGTCAGAATCATAATGAGTGATATCTTGGATATTATCATCCATGCCTGTATCTAAGTTAATAGGCTCATCATCACTTTCTTGATTGTCTAGAGCAATATGCTGAGGACTTGCATTATCTGTCTCCTCCTCTCTGTGAGGTGTGTTTGTGAGAAGTAATTACTTTTCAACACTTTTTGACTCTGCCAGTAGATCCAGGAGATGTCTCCATTTGGTATCTATCATTGAATCCAGTTCTATAAACTTTCTCTCTAGTACTTTGCAAGCCCTTATTTTGGCTACAAATTTACTTGAGTGTTTTTTTAGTACTTGTATTTCTTCAAATTTGGATTCAGGAGGCATCAGTCTTACAAGAACTCTTTCTCTTACTTCTCTTTCTATTTTCAAGTCATATGACCACTATTGGTATACCCTTTTACCTAGCTCTTGAGGTATTTGATTTACAAATTCAGTAGGGGCATACTTGTTTTTAATCATTGATTTTGTTACTGCTTCCTATTTTTTATTCTGATCCTCTTGATTCAGTGTATCCCACTACCTGATATTTTTATCAGTCATTGTACCATGGGTAGCAATTGATTTGGTAGCTTCATCTACCATTTGGTTTCTAAATTTCTTCTTTACTAAATCTGGTTCATCATCTTTGGTGTCATCCAAGTCAGCCTGTGTCCTGAAGAACCTTTTTCTCTTCTTTGGTGGTGTGGTTTTGATAGGTTGTTTTCTTGTTCTTTTTGCTGGCTGCTTCCTTATCTAGGTCCTTACTTGACCTTTCTTAAGTGGTGTGGCATTGATAGCAGCAGTTTGACTTCATGTTCTTTTCTTCTTTGCATGAGGTTGAGATGGAGGTGCATTAGATTTAGTAGCCTCTGTATCTGATTTCCTTTCTTCTAGTTCTTCACCGATGTTGCCCTTTTCATTGGTTTTCTCTTGTTGATCTTGCTCTTCTTCTGAGACTGATAGAATCTTCTTGAGATTCTTAATCATTTTATCTTTCTTTTTTATAGTCTTCTTGACTTCTAGGCCATCTTTTATCTTAGATTTGGCCTCCTCATATGTACCAAACCTTGGTTGTTTCTTATCAATGGGCTCGTTGAGCAGTGCCTCAATTGCACTTGTAGCTAGATCAATATTGATCTCATAGTCTAAGGGTGATAACCAAGATGTTCTTGGTACAACCAATTTGATATGTGTGAAGTCTATGTCTACCATGAAACATATCTCATCTTTGTGTTTTTCAACTAGTTGCTCAGGAATCCTAGTTCTTTCCGTCATCTTTTCCTTGAACTCAAGGAAGTATGGACACATGACGGACTCAAAGTTGTCTCCTAGTGACTTAATCAATTCACTAATCTATTGGGTTACTGATTTGGTAGAGTCCCATGAAAATTTTCCTACTGAAGGAAATTATTCTTGAAAATAGAAAAATATACACATGATAAGTGATCCAAACTTACATGTGTTGCTTTTTCCAGACCTGATTTTGATCATATTTTCATCAAGTTGTTTCAGTAGGATCTCACGGAGATCCATCTGAATTCCTTTTGTTACAATATTTTTAGTTGTGCTTACTACTATTGCAGAAATGATGTTCATTCTTCTAGCCTGAAATTTTTTGTAACCAATAACACATAAACCAAATTTTAACTATTCGTCGATGATTATCTTTACTTTGAGACCGTTGTTGTCTCCTTCTGCATTGGTGAGTTTTGTAAATTATTTCATGGATGGATGTTTGTGTGCCCTAGGCTTGTTGGTTATTGGATAACCAATGACAACATGAAGAACATCCTTTGTTATATTCTTGGGTTGGTCTAGCCATAGTTTGTTATCATGCATCTTGTTCAAGACTAACTTAATCCATTCTATCTTGAATTCCCTCGGGAAATGTAGGGAATTGGTTAACCCTTTGACCTCCAAGTGTTTGTGTTCTTCTTTTAGTTTTCCTTCAGCATCACATAGCCTCTTAAAAGATTTATCCATTTCTAGATCACCTATCTCCATGATTTTGTAGTGACTGTAAGACCTAACGTCTTCTATGAGCAAAACCATAGGCAGAATTTTTGAAAATGCACTGGCATCATCGGGTTTTGATGCAATTTATGGATAGATCTTGTATTTAGGTTCTACAAATGTGTTTTTCTTGATTAGTTTCACCACATTCTTCTTTTCATTCTTCAACTTAGCAGTTCTTGATGTAGTTGCCATTGTTTTCCAAGTACTTAGGGTTTTCTTGAAATTAGGGCTTTTCTTGACAAAATAGTAACAAAAATATTTCGGTGTCTTTGGTACTTACTTTGATTCACAATGGTGATGAGGAATTTGTTCTCTATGTGCTGAATCAATCTGTAGATGCCTATTCTTTCTTCTCTTTAAACGCTTTGATGTCACTCTTCTTTCTCTTCAAATTGCGGGTGAAAAATGAAGTTGTCCCGTCGACTATTTATAGACTTTTTTTGACCTAAGTCTTTGCATTAAATGCTCAGCAACTCGTCGGGAAAAGAAGACAGGCTTTGTCAGGAGGATTTTTCCAATCATTGTTAGTGAAGATATGATGCTTAGGGCGGTTGTTTTACCACTTTGATTTTATCGACGGATATCGGTGTTCTTTCATGACTACTTCTAAACTTTGCCCTTTTTACCGATGGTGGTCGGGTTGTATTGACATTTTACCAAATTTACTTTAGACAACCAACAATTCCTGATAAGTATAAATAACTCATTATTGTGTTCATCGATGAATTTTGGCAAGTGTTTACCGACGATGTTGCATTCTTATATTAGTAACAAGTAAAGTAGTATGCATCTTTGGTTCATGTATATTTTGTTTATTTATCAATTTATATAATGGAATTGATGTAAAATATAACTTGGTATAGTGTAGTTCTATACTTACTTGTTCAACTCAAGTGGGGTTAGTGGTGTCACCAGATCCATTGGATGGGGTGTCACCATTTGCATTACTTGGTCCAGCTTCATCATTGCTTGAAGCTTTTATCCACATTTTGTCTCTTGCCCTCTGGATATCTTCAATGGTGTTACCATTGGGATATGTGCTTATTTCTATCAATCTATCTTTGCAATCTTTCTTGAGATGACCAACTTTATGATAGTGTAAGCATGCCATTTTGGGGTTTGACCAGCCTCTAGACCTTTTGGTCCATGCTCTCATGTAGTTTGTAGCGATGTGACTATATCTACCACATGTTATACAGTTTTTCCAAGTGTTGTAATCCCATAGATATTGATTACTGATTCTTTTTGGTTGATAAGGAACTTCTTTACCTTTTGGCTTCCATGCTTGCTTTTTCCTTTTCCAACATTCTTCAGATGTATGCTCATTCATCTTGCATGTAAGATAGTATTTGTCCATGTAGGTTTCCTTCTTTGGCTTTTCTATCTTTCTCTTGCATTCATAAGCCTTATGTCCTTTCTTGTTACATTTATAATAGATTCCTATGAATGAAGATGTAGATGTAGATTTAGCCTGAGTACCTTTCATTTTACCTCTACATGTATTTGATGTGTGCCCTTGCCTTCAACAATTCTTTCATGTTTTCTTCCTTGGTTTTGGATTTTTGTAGACATTCTTTGGATACGATGATTCTCCATTTTTGGTAAAGCCTATACCACTGTTGTTGATGACTCTTTGTTGTCCCTCAAGAAAGTCATCCATTCTTTTATTTCTTTCTTCAGCCTTTCTGATAATCTCATTGTGTTATTGTTGAATTCTAACCTGATGCTTTAGCTTTTCATTTTCTTCTCTTAGTTCACTGATAATCTATATTCTCTCAATGAGTTCCACATTTATTCTATTTGCTTCTTGACTCATAAGGATAATCTGATTTGTGAGATCATGGTGATGCTCAACATGTCTTTGAATTTCCATTTCCTTTTCTTGATGTTTCTCTGAAATCTTCCTTCTATCATCAATAGCAAGTGTTCTTTCTATTTCAGCTTGTCTGGCAGAACTCATCACATCAATCATTCTTGCCATCTGGGTCTCTTGATTGATTTGTAGCATCTTTATTTGCTCTGTCAGATGTAGGTTGATCTCCTATAGATTTGTGATGTTCTCTTCTGATGTATCTAATACATTACTTGCAATTGATCTTGAAGATTTAAAGAAGTATGGAATCTCTTCTTCTTGATATTCTATTTCATTGTTCCTGGTAGCCATACCTTTTCTCTCATCCAACAACTCTCTCATCTTGATTCTTGCTTCTTTATACTATTCATAGAACATCTGTATCTCAATATTTTTGTTCTCAATATTCTTATCAAGTTTGTACTTCTCCATTGTATGATGTTTTCTCTTAAGCCTTTAATATTTTTAAGAAGATACTCAGCTCTAATACCAATTATTATAATTAATGGGAAGTAGTACTGAGAGGGGAGGGGTGAATCAATACCACTAAAACTTTTATCACCTTACACAATTTATCATTAGTAATCATTCAAGTCTGATTTAGCAACCATTACTGTTATTCTTTCTTATGCATCTAATGTTTGTTCACAATCTTTAATATTTTTCAATCATTCATAGAAATATTCATGAAATTGACAAATACATAACACAAGATATGGTATCGCAGAAAACTCTTGTTAGTAAGTAAAAACTGTGGTGGGGATGGTACCCACAAAACTTTACTATCTGCAAAATGGAAGGGAGCTCGTTAAGGCTTACAATTTGATCACTTCTGATGATCTACCCTGTTAAGAGTATTAAGGTGGAGACCCATTAAGATCTACTATATTAAGAGCTTTAGCAACACTGATTTAAGTGTGCACTCAGTAATGAGATGTACAATAGGAGGGTTAATCCCACCTTTCTTGAAAGGATTTCATTAGTGTACTTCACTTGTTAGAATGAGTAGAAATGTTGACCTGACTGTATGAAATCTACCATTTCTAATTTACAGATGCATTAAAGCCTTTATAATAATAATATCACCTTAAGTGATTGATGAATACATTTTCTTTGCTTTTCGGTAGCCTTTGTTCTGTTCTTGAAAATTGATTTGATTCTATTTGTGTTCTTGTGCATGAATTCTCTGTCTGGTCTTTAGTTTCTCTTTGTGGCTACTATCTTCATTAAACAAAAACTTCTCAATGGATTGAGCACCTATTTATACAAGTATTGGCCTATCTTGGATTTCACAATTTACAATGTTAACTATCAGATCCAAGGTTTACAACTTGACCTTGATCTTTAGTTTGCATATTTTAAAACACTAAAACTAGTTAAAACAATAACAATTATATTTCTTCCTCCGCACATAATGGATTTAAAAGCAAATCAAGAAGTTATAAATACAACTTCAGTGATTTATCTAACATGGAAAGTCAGATCCACTTTTTGTAGGATGTAACTAACTATTGGTTATTGGTTGTCGGTTTGAACTTGTAGTCTCTCGGCATTCCTTGACTAAACCGTTCATTAGGTTCCCTATATCTATCGTATTCCTCTCTTTTTTTTACTATCAGGTAGCACTGTTGTTACTCCTCAGGTATCATTTACCTTTCTTTCATCGCGTAACACTTAACAATGTTTGTCGGGTAACTTTGGTATTGGATAGTGTTGTGCCCTATCTATCGGTGTAGGATAAACAGATGGTCCATATCATGTTTTTCTCTAAGTATACTAATGGAAAAATATAATGCCTTCAATTTTTTTCTAATCTCTAACAATTGTGGAAAATAGATAAAATCCTTCAAGAAGGTGGACTTAACAATCTTTATGTAAATCTCTTAACCAAGTGCACACATACATTGTGTTGCTAAAATCTCTTAACCGAGTAGTCTTAACAAGTCCAACATGTTACTCCTAATAGGGTAAGATCATCAAAATTTATCACAACTTGTAGCCCTAACAGGCACCCTCCATTCTGCAGATAGTGAAGCTTTTTGGGTTTCATCCCCTCTATATTTTTTACCTTCTAATAAGGGTTTCTATGTTACCAAATACTTGTGTTATATGTCAATAAATTCTATGAATGATTCAATGTTTTTTTAGATGCATTTACACTTATTCTATGATATTGCATGCATGAAGTAGGAAAGCTACAATGGTCATTTGTGCAAGAAATGAGTACTAAGGTTAATTTATAAAGGTTTTTAGGGTACTGATTCACCCCTCCCCTCTCAATACACACCCTTCCATTATTCTAACAATTGGTATCAAAGATAGATCTCTTATTTGGAAAATCTTAAATCACTTGAGAGAAAAGATCATACAATAGAAAGGTATAAGCTTGACAAAAATATTGAGAATCAGAAGTTGCAAATACAAATTTTCTTTGAGTAATACAAAGAAGAAAGAATAAAAATGAAAGAGTTATTGGCTAAAAGAAAAATAATGGCATCTCACTACAATGAAATTGGCTATCATGAAGAAAAGATACCTAACCTATTTGATTCATTTGGATATGGATCCAATAATACATCTAACACATCTGAAGGAAGCATTACAAATCTAAATGAAATCAATCAACATTTGACTAAAAAAGTCAAAGTACTGCAGATCGGTCAAGAGACCCAGATGGTAAGAATGATTGATGTTATGAATAATGCAAGACAAGCTGAACAAGAAAGAACTTTAGCTATTGTTTATAGGAGAAATATTATTGAAAATTGCAAGAGAAAGAATTTGAGATACAGAGACTTACTAAACATCACATTGAGATCACCAATCAAATAGTTCTTATGAGTCATAAGGGAAATTGAGTGAACATAGAACTAAATGGAAAATTAGAAGTTATTGGTGAACTAAAATAAGAAAATGAGAAAATGAAGCATGAAGCTAAGATTCAACAACAACATAAATATATGATCAAGAAAGCTAAAGATAGTACAAAAAGAATGGATGAATTTCTAAATGGACAAAGAAGACTCAACAACAATACCGATTTAGGGTATACTGAGCATGATGAATCATCAAAAAGATATGATCAAAGGAATGTCTACACAAATGCAAGACCAAATAATATTTCATGTAACCACTGTGGAAAACCAAGACGCACATCTAAAGTTTTCAAGAACAAAGCAAAAGGTATTCCTGAAACTACTTCTAGATTGGTAGGTAATTGTTATAACTATAAAAAGAATGGACACAAAGCACATGAATTCAGATCTAAGCTAAACAAATAAAATAATAAATCCTCCATGGAAAAATATTATTATAATTGCAACATGCATGGCCACACATTAAATGAATGCAATAAAAATAAAAATAAATTTTGGAAACCCAGAGAACAAGAAAATGCATATCAACAAAGAAGAGTCGGTAATACATATGTTTGGGATTTCAACACTTGGGTAAATTGCACAACATGTGGTATATATCAAAATATATCTGCTAACTATATAAGGAAATGGATAAGAAGATCTAGAAGCTAGACTAACCCTAGAATGGAATGCTTACATTGTCATAAGTTTTGTCACTTAAGAAAGGACTATAGAGACCGAGTGATAGAGATAAGCACTTTTGCAAATGGAAATACTATTGAAGACATCAGGAGAATGAGAAATCAAATGTGGAGGAGAGTTTTAAACAAAGATAATTCTGGACCAAGCAATACAGTCGATGACACCTCATCTAATGGATCAAGTGATTCCACCACCCCTACCCAAATAATGCATGTAAGTATGGAACTGCACTCTACAAAGCTATATTTTACATTAGTTCCTGTATTCATTGAGAGTATGCCAAATTAGCATGAATGAAGATGAACTATGGTATTTCATGTTATGTTATGTGAATCGATTCTGGTCAATTAATATAAACCAAGCATAAACTACATGCCAGTAAACATGTGAAAGATAACAAGTTGACACTATATAACAAGCATCATCGGTAAAAATGTGGAAGAAAATCGAGTTGACACTTTGTACCGAGTATTTTATACTCACTAAGCTGAATTCTTCAGTGTGTTAACTAAGAATATCCTCTTTTTTGATTGAGTGGTAGGTGAAGCAGTTAGTGCATCACTTAGGTTATATTTTTCTATAAAAAGGGAAAAAGTGAACTCATTCGTTCATCCAGCATTTAAGAGAAAATTATAAAGAGAGAAGAGAAATTCACAATGACAAAACTGCAAAGCAATTCACATCAGCTCCAGAGAAAATCCAATAGATTTCAAGCATTCATCGTGAACCTTGTGTGAGTATCTAGACTGACCAAGCTATCAGGTTATTTACAAAGAAGCCCTAATTTTATAATAAAAATGGTAACCACTTCCCAAACCTCAAAGATCAAATGGAAAAGGATAAGAAGGTTTTTCACATCAAGAACTTGACCTACAAAGAACCTAACTACAAGTTCTACCTTGAGGTTGCTGGTCAACCTGATGACAAGGGAGTTGGTGTAGGAGCACCTAGGTAGGCTAGTTGTGGGAATGTAACCTAGGCTTTTCTCTTTCTTTGTTTTGGCTTGTAGTGGTTCTAGCTAGACCACTAGGTGAATAAAGGGACCAAGTGTCCTAGTGTGTGAAGTGTTTGTAGGAGGATAGGTCTTGATAGGTCTTTAGTGACCTTTAGGTCCATTTAGGTCCAATTAGGTATTTTTGGAATTTTGTAACAAAATGAGCCAAGTATAGGAATAGAGGTATTATTTGATGGTTTTTCATCATATTTGGTGGATTGGACAAGTTTGGGCATAGTTGGACCAAGTTTGGAGATCAAACTTGGAAGTTGCAAAAAGTTGTCAATGTTGTCATTGACAACATTGACAACTTTTATGAAAAGTTTGCATCTTCGATGGAATTGGTTAGATAAATATCTGAAACTAATGAATTAGTGTTAGGGTCAACTATATAAGACCATCCATGAGATTTTTTTAGGGTTGGAAAGTTAGATAAATTTTGTGTACAGACTTTGTGAAGCAATTACAGTTATTGTTTATGATTTTTGATGTGATCGGGTTATTTAATGGATTGAAAGAACTTTTGTAATATTTGTTTGATATAATGTAGGTTATTTCAGAACTTCTTGTGGTGTTATATTGTCAAATTCAATATTTTTATTTTTTTGAATAAAATCTTTCAAATTTAGTCCAGTCGCTGGTCTAATTTGAGCATAGTTTGCAAATGGGGTCTTAACTCTATTTTCCACTATGGATTTGGCACGGGATCTTGGATTTTGAGAGTAGACTCCATGTAAATTACGTACATAAGAGGAGGGGCCTAGGAAATGAAAGAAATCATTTTTATGGTGAAGCCCTAGGCATGCCAAAGTGGCATGCCTAGGGATCACCAGTGATTGCAGAGCTAGCTAGAGAGATTGAAAGCATCCATAGCTTCAATAAGTGAATGTCAGAAGGTAGGAGAGTCAATGAAGGATCCCCTAACTAGAGGAGGAGTTTGGAGGATTTACTTTGTTAGACAAGAAAGTTTATTTCTTGAGTAGACAATACAAAAGCCCTAAAACCCTAAATTTTAGGCATGAATGTAGGGAGGAATGTACAGACACCTCTGAGAGCCAAGACCTAGAAAATCCTTAGGTTCTTCATAAAGGGTATCAAGATATGAACTTGGTTTTCATACTTGTTTGGAATATTTGAGAGTTGTTGTAGAAAAGGTGCTCAATTAGGCCTAAAGCTTGTAGCCCTATTCTAGGGAAGATTGTCTTGGAAATTGGAAATCGTTTAGGGTTACATATCTAAGAAATGTTGTGAGGGTTGGAATTAGTCCTCTTAACATCCTTGAATCCTACCTTTCCAATTTGGGAATGTTTGGGATCCAATTGGATTAGAAATTGTAGATGGAGAAAGAAAGACCAAATTGAGGTCTAGTGAAGAATATGCAGAGCTTGAATTCTATCTTGTTGGTGTGTACTTTTTGAAGGACTTAGGATCTTGTGATAAGATACCTAAGGTTCCTAGGGTTAGAAAAAGAACCCTAGTAGGTCATAGAGTGACCTAGGAGAACCTAGAAGAGGTCTCAGAAGAAGCAAGAGAAGTGCTACATCAGAGTGGTATCAGATCAAGTTGAGAAACTTGGGAAGATTAGTTTATGTCAGAAGTGGAATCTTGTGGTTCTACAAACATGGTGACAAATGTAGAACTAGCCAAGGATATGGAGGAGGAAAATGAGAAAAATAGACTCCTTGAGGATACTTTGGAAGCAATGAGAGTAAAGATGGAATAACTAGTAGATTCCACTAGGAAGAAAGAATATGAAGCAGAATCCAGTAGTAAGGGTAAGAAGAAGATTGAGGAAGAAGACTAAATTCCTTAACCTAACCCAGTATTGAATGAGGAACCTTTCTTAAAGGCCATAAAAGTATTAAGTGGAAAATATTTGGAAGGGATACCTTTATTCGGAGGAAAGATGGATATTGAGGCAGTTATGGACTGGATTGAAGCAATGGAGAATCACTTCGAATGTGAGGGGATAAGTGAAGCCCAAATGGTTAAAGTGGTTGAGTCTAGACTCAGAGGGTCAGTTTTGACTTATTGGAAATACCTTCAAGATGAGAGGGTAAGCATGGGAAAGCAACCAATAGAAAATTGGAATGCTATGGTAGCCAAATTGAAGGAGAGTTATCTTCTAGAGGACTACAAAATACAGCTCAATAGGAAGAGACACAACTTGAAGCAGAAAGACCTAGATGTGGCCTCATATACTGAGGAATTCTAAATATTGTGTTTAAGGTCTAAATTGCTGGAAGAAGAGCCAATCAAAGTGGCTAGGTACTTGTGTGTATTGAAGTGGAGCATCCAAGAGGAGATTAGCCTATGGACACCTACCACTATCCAAAATTTTAATCAATTGGATATAAAGGTGGAAGAGAAGAATAAGAAGAAAGGGGATTCTAGTTTCAAGAACAATAATAACAGCAGAGGCAGAGGAAGAGACCAGAGGGGTCAAAGAGGAGGCTACCATGGAAGGGGTAGTGAACAAAGGTCCCAAGGATAAAATAAATTGATAGAGAGGAGGACTAAGAATAGTTCAAGAGGGGGATATAACAGAGGAAGAGGTAACAATGAGGGTTCTAACAGAGGAAGAGGAGGTAGGAGTGGATCTTACTTTTCCAATATGAAGTGCTAATACTGTGGGAAACTAGGGCATCTACCTTACATATGTCCTACCAAACCTTCTATAGCAAACAGTGACAAGAGGGTAGCATATGCACATGAGGATACTTCTAGTGTCAAAACTCCAGAGGTAGACCATCTAGAGTTAGAGATGGGTGAGAACCTGATGTTTAGTAGGGTCTTAATAAGGCAACTAATCAAGGATGAGCCCAAACATAGGAGGGAACTATTTAGAATCAGATGTAAGATCCTTGGTAAATTATGTAAGGTGATTATTGATTCTAGATCCATAGACAACATCATTTCAGAGGAGGCAGTAGTAAAGCTTAATAATATGAAGCAGAATCCAGTAGTAAGGGTAAGAAGAATATTGAGGAAGAAGACTACATTCCTTAACCTGACCCAGTATTGAATGAGGAACCTTTCTTAAAGGCCATAAAAGTATTAAGTGGCAAAGCTTTGTAAGGGATACCTTTATTCGAAGGAAAGATGGATATTGAGGTAGTTATGGACTAGATTGAAGCAATGAAGAATCACTTCGAATGTGAGGGGATAAGTGAAGCCCAAATGGTTAAACTAGCTGAGTCTAGACTCAGAGGGTCAGCTTTGACTTGGTGGAAATACCTTCAGGATGAGAGGGTAAGCATGGGAAAGCAACCAATAGAAAATTGGAATGCTATGGTAACAAAATTGAAGGAGAGTTATCTTCTAGAGGACTAAAAAATACAACTCCATAGAAAGAGACAAAACTTGAAGCAGAAAGACCTAGATGTGGCCTCATATACTAAGGAATTCTAAATATTGTGTTTAAGGTCTAAATTGCTAGAAGAAGAGCCAATCAAAGTGGCTAGGTACTTGGGTGGATTGAAGTGGAACATCCAAGAGGAGATTAGCCTATGGACACCTACCACTATCCAAAAGTTTCATCAATTGGATATAAAGGTGGAAGAGAAGAATAAGAAGAAAGGGGAATCTAGTTTCAAGAACAATAATAACAGCAGAGGCAGAGGAAGAGACCAGAGGGGTCAAAGAGGAGGCCACCATGGAAGGGGTAGTGAACAAAGGTCCCAAGGATAAAATAAATTGATAGAGCAGCAGACTAAGAACAGTTCAAGAGGGGGCAATAACAAAGGAATAGGTAACAATGGGGGTTATAACAGAGGAAGTGAGGTAGGAGTGGATCTTACTTTTACACTATGAAGTGCTACTACTATGGGCAACTAGGGCATCTACCTTACATATGTCTTGCCAAACCTTCTACAACAAATAGTGACAAGAGGGTAGCATATGCACATGAGGATACTTCTAGTGTCAAAAGTCCAGAGGTAGACCATCTAGAGTTAGAGATGGGTGAGAACCTAATGTTTAGTAGGGTCTTAATAAGGCAAATAATCAAGGATGAGCCCAAACATAGGAGGGCACTATTTAGAATCAGATGTAAGATCCTTGGTAAAGTATGTCAGGTGATTATTGATTCTAGATCCATAGACAACATCATTTCAGAGGAGGCAGTAGTAAATATTAAGCTAGCCAAAATACCCCATGTGAACCCTTATAAGGTGATATGGCTCAACAAAGGCCATAGTGTCTTGGTCAATGAGAAAACATGGGTAGAATTCTCAATAGCAAGATACAAGGACAAATTTCTTTGTGACATCCTACCAATGGATGCTTTTCATTTACTTCTTGGGAGGCCTTGGAAATTTGATAATGGAGAAGTATATGAGTGGAAAGATAAATCCATTACATTTAAGAAAGGAGGAAAGACCTTCAAAATTCAGTCTTTATTAGAGGATGAGGAACCATAGAATAAAACTCCTAATGTTATGTTATGCAGTGGTAAGGAGTTTGTGAATGAGATCAAGGATGATGATGGAGAAGGTTATGCCACTATGTTAAGACCTAAGAAAGAGGAAACACCAGTAAAGGAGCCACTAACAAAGGAAGTGCAAGAATTGCTTGAGAAATATAAGGATACTGTGAGTGGTGGCACTCCTGCAACCCTACCACCTAAGAGTGTTATAAGTCATCAAATAGACTTTATGGTGGGGACATCCTTTCCCAACAAAGAAGCATACAAGTTAACTCCAGATAAGAACCTGGAGGTAGCAAGATAAGTACAAGATCTTTTGGATCAAGGCTTGATCAAGAAGAGTGTTAGGCCTTGTGCAGTCCCAGTTGTTCTAGCATCAAAGAAGGGAGAAAAGTGGAGATTATGCATAGACTTAAGGGCTATAAATAGGATCACAATAAGGTTCAAATTACCAATCCCAAGAATAGAGGATCTTATGGGTTGCCTAGGTGGGGAAATTTATTTCACAAAGCTAGATTTGAAAAGTGGTTATCAGCAAATCAAGGTGAAGGAAGGTGATGAATGGAAAATGGCATGAAAGACCATAGACGGGTTATATGAATGTCTTGTGATGCCATTTGGCCTCTCTAATGCTCTGAGAACATTCATGAGGCTCATGAATTATGTGCTCAAGGATTTCAGTGGAAAGTTTGTGGTGGTATATCTTGATGATATACTGATTTTTAGTAAAACAAGAGAGGAACATATCAAAAATGTTGAGGCAGTATTGGAAAGGTTACATGAGGAGAAGTTGGTCATTAACCTTGAGAAGTGTGAGTTCTTTAAACAAGAACTAGTTTACTTGGGCTTTGTAGTGTCCAAGGGGTCTTTGAAGCTAGACAAAGACAAAGTTGCTGCAATCTTAAACTAGCCTCCACCTATAACAACCACAGAGGTAAGGAGTTTTCATGGCCTTGCCCAATTTTTTAGGAAGTTTATTAGGAATTTTAGTGGGATATGTGCACCTTTGATGGATACCATAAAGGGTGGGGTCAAGACTAAGTTCAGATGGACAGTAGAATCAGGGAATGCATTTGAGTTGTTGAAGCAACAAGTGGCTACTCAACCAATCCTCCAATTACCAAGTTTTGAGAAGTTGTTCACCATTGAGTGTGATGCTAGTGGGTTAGCAGTAGGAGGGGTATTGAGTCAAGGAGGTAGACCTATTGCTTTATTTAGTAAGAAATTGAATGAGGCTAAGAATAACTACTCTTCTTATGATTTGGAACTATATGCACTAGTTCAATCATTGAGGAAATGGAGACACTATCTGCTGTCGAAAGAGTTTGTAGTATTCATCGACAATCAGGCTCTTAGTTACATTAACACCCAAGAAAAGTTGAGAAACAGACATTTGAAGTGGATGGAGTACTTGCAGGCATTCACTTTCACTATCAAGCACAAGAAGGGTCAACTCAATAAGGTGGTAGATGCATTAAGCAGGAGGTTGTTGACTATACAAGAAGTTCACTTGAATAGCATTGGGATTGAAAGTTTTAGAGACCTATACAAATCAGATGAGGATTTTGGTGAGGCCTATAAGGTATGTGTTGATTTTGAGAATCATTTTCATAGCAAGTTCTCTGATTTTACTTTGCAGAATAGATTGTTGTTCAAGGGAATTTAGTTATGTGTACCCAAAGGGTCAATGAGGATGAACCTCATCCAAGAGAAGCATAATGGTTCTCTAAGTGGTCACTTTGGTAAGTACAAGACCTTGGAATTGGTCCAAAGGTTCTACCATTGGCCAAAATTGGTGAAGGATGTCACCAAGTATGTAGAGTAGTGTGTTGTGTGCATGAAGGAAAAAGGAGGAATGAGTAATGCAGGGTTTTATCAGCCTCTACCAGTCCCTAATAGGCCACAAGAGTGTGTAAGTATGGATTTTATTGTGGGATTACCCAAAAATAAATAGGGGTATGATAGCATTTATGTAGTTGTTGATAGATTTAGTAAAATGAGACATTTCATTCCATGCAGAACTACTAATGATGCTAGCCACATAGAATTTTTTTTTTTCAAAGAAATAGTAAGGATTCATGGTCATCATTTGAGTATAGTCTCTGATAGAGATGTGAAATTTAAGAGTAATTTTTGGAGAAATTTTTGTTAAGAGTAACTGTCCACAAGACAACTGAGAGGGGGGGTGAATCAATTGTGCAATAGATTATTAAACTTTAAAATTTATGAACAATAACAACAAAAATAAATAACACAATAACTGCTAACACCATAACATAATGTTTTTTTTCAAATAAACCCGTTAAAGGTAAAACCCCAGTGGGAATTAACACCCACAAAATAATCTACTGAGAGTATAGTATCCCTATTAAAAGATATTAGCCTTGTTAGGAGCTTGTTATTACATTACAGTACACAATCCCTATTAGGAGACAGACCCTATTAGGATTCAATGAAAGTAATAGGCTCACTTCCCAAAGAAGGTTAAAGCCACCCTCAAGGATTCACAATCCACATCAAGTGTATACAACAAATACACAATACAGTGAACTGTCTGATAGAAACTGTCTTTGCTTGGTCAGTTCCAATGAAGTACCAACTCTTCTCTCTATCTAGTAGTCAAGCTTTGGAGCTTCAAAAATCTCTTCTCTTTTCTTTCTCTACCACACTTTTCACAAATGAAAAGATCACTCATATATACCCTCTTACAATAACCCATTAGGTCAGCCAATTAAGCTTTCCTAATAGTCAATTAACTAGGTCGGCCAATTAAGGCTTCCCATCATACAAATAATTGTATAAGTCCTTGCTAAGATACACACAGTACCTATAACAAGTATACAATATTTATAGTTCATTACAAATACTTCCTATCTGCAATCCATGGTCAGAATTAATTTCCACATGTTACAAGTCTGAAGTCGGCCAGGAAATAGGTCTTGTCTAGAATATACGCCATAGCTAATATCATCATTACCCAAATAGAAATGGAACTCAACCTATTTCACAATCATATCTTGGCTCTCCATCAGTAAGCTCACAAGTTCTAAAACATCTTCCTTGGCAAGATATGCCCAAAACAAAGAGACCTTCTCTGTCCAGAATCACAGTCACAGTCCAGAAAAATAGTCTTTACTAAAACAACTATAACATCCATGATATACAACATAAATTCAAGCAGCCTTAGATGTAAGGTAAAAACTCAGTCTTCTACTTGAATCCAACTTCACTCATTTTGGTTCATCCGTACAGTGTCTGTACACACCTTCCAGTCAAGTAACTAGTCTGTCTTCTTCCATAGAAATATATGTTTACATCAGTGAAAAGATATCAGTATCAACAATATGATTAGTACTGAAAATTGATATCATCCAACAATCTCCCCCTTTGGAATTGATGGAAACATATAGGAAGATCCATATGCATCAACCCAAAATTACTCTCTCTCTCTCTCTCTCTCTCTCTCTCTCTCTTTACAATCTTCTCAATATCCTCAACAAATATCCCCAAAACAATAGAGATTTTCACATGGATTCCTTCCCCATTTGGAAGCAATGGAAAAGGGTGCCATAACTCATTTGTATTTTTTAGTAAGGTGTAGCTTTGTCAAATCTTCATGTCCAATCAGGTGTAAGATCACCCAAATGTTCTACATAGTGTTCTCCTACGATCAATGCCCCTAAGGAGTAGATCCATACATCAAGTCCAAAGAATAATATAGCTCTAAGATCCACTGGACTAATACATGTTTGCATCATTTAATTACCACTGGGAGGGGCTGTTGGTACTCAAAAATACAAGGTTTTTGAGTACCTTGTTAAAAAATTTGCATTTTTGCCCCTTATGAGAACTTTTGAACCTTTTTGCCCAAATGCAATTCTAAAGTTTTTAATGCATATCAAGTGTTCATCACTCTTGTTTAGACATAAGAAGACATCCTAGATCGTCAGATTCAAGTTTGAGTCATTTAGTAATGTCTTGTTTTGAGCACTTGTCCTTTTTTGCATATGCTGATTATAGTGTCAAATTATTGTAACTAGCCTACTTTGCTTCTGAATATCTTGCACCCTTTTAGGTTTCATGGGTCACTACTTTGGGGATGTTTAACATGTATATCAAAGAGCTTATTTTTTAAATCCTAAGCCATTTTGAATCCATTTGATAATTTTTTAGTCTCCCCAAAGTTGGTCCTACAGAACTATATTGTTTCTCTGTCATGTCTAGATATCTGAATAGCCTACTTTGAGCTTCTGCAAGTTGTATCCAATTGAATGCATTTCATAATTGAATTTTCTCCCATGTTGCAAACATGAAAGTGTACCCATTTGAATATTTTTAGACTCATACCAATCCAGTTGTTCACTTTCCCAACTTGATTCCAAATCCAATTTATGCATATTTGCTGAGTGCAAAAATAGAAAAATTGCAAGATTATGAAAGTTGATTTTAAGTAATTGCTAGTTGGGTAATCCAAGTTGCATAGTTGATTGAAGTTTGGTATTTCAAAGACTAAAGTGGCATTCCAGTGTGTTGACTATGGAAGAAATTTAAAAAAACATTTCAAATGATAATAGAGAGCATGTTGTGCCCAGCCAAGGAGGAGAGTTTTTTAAAAGTTTTAACCTTTAAATTGCAAAGTGAATCCACAGAGAGGGATGTCCAAGAATATGGAAAATATTCATGGTTTTAAAAGGCAAGAAGACAAGGCCATTAATGAGCAGCACTTGGAGGAAACATTTAGAAATTTTGGAAATGCAAGAATACAACCAGCCACATTTTTTGTCATATCGCAAAAACTACGATCTGGGTTGGGTTGAATTTTGAATATGTTTGCAAAGACCATGCCAAAAATCTACAATAAAACTTTGAGACAAATTGGAGTTGAAATGCAAAATTTATGGCTCTCGGAGCATTGGCAGAAATAGCAAAGTTTCAAAAATGCACAGAGATATATCCCACATGCATGGGGCTATGAAAGTTTTTAGTATTCATATACTCCAAAACTTAGTATATGATTTAAAGAAAGAACCAAGAGGCCATTTGGTGGGTCCATTGGTTGAAATTTCAAAATTCTTGTGGGCCTCATTATTTTGGAGTAAAAATGCATAAGGTTAGTCTCCATGTCTCCAAGTCTCCAAGTCTCCAAAGTTAAGAAAATCATCCAGAGACTTAGAGACTAAAGTTAGTCTCCAAATCTAACCATAGTTGGTGAAATCATTCAGAGACTTAGAGACTACACTATCCAAGTTAACCACAGTTAAGGCATGGTCAAGGTGCAATCAAGTTAGGCTCATTCAAAGACTTAGAGACTAAAGGTAGTCTCCAAGTCTCCAGATCGAATCATGGTTGAGAAAATCATCTAGAGACTTAGAGACTAAATTGTGTAAAGTAACTATAGTTGAGGCATGGTTAATGGTTGAGTTAAGTTAAGGTAGTCTCCATGTCTCCAAGTCTCCAAGTCTTCAAAGCCAAGAAAATTATTCAGAGACTTAGAGACTAAAGGCTTGTCTCCAAGTCTCCAAATCAAATCAGACTTAAAGAAATCTTTCAGAGACTTAGAGACAATAAGAAAAAGGTTGACCATGGTTAAAGTGTAGTTAAGGTGTGGTTAAGTAAAGATCTAGAGACTTAGAGACTAAAGGTAGTCTCCATGTCTCCCAACAAACTCATGGTTAGCAAAAGGATCTAGAGACTTAGAGACTAAGTTAGTCTCCAAGTCTCCAGATAGACTCAAGGTTAAAGGAATTATTTAGAGACTTAGAGACAAAGAGGAAAAGATGACTGGGGTTAAAAGGTGAGTTAAAAGGACAGTTTAGAGCAGTAAATCAGCATGTGACAAGTGTCAAATTCTGGTAGAATTTGGGCATAATATGCAAAAAATTGAGGAAAATGAGAAATTTCAATACACAGAGTTAAAGTGCACAGAATTAAAAAAAATTTCTATAGTTTAAAGTGAAAATCAAAGAAGAATATTAAAGGCAAATTGAAGGCTAAAGTGCATAGAAGCTATATTAAATGGAAAAATTTAAGTTATATGCATAGTTAAACATAGGAAAAGGTATCATTTCTGGCAAATGTATTTTATTTTAAGATTTGAAAAGGAACATTCCAGGAAGAATTTTCAACATAGAAGAAATCAAATTTTTTGTAGAAGCATGACAAATTTGGACAAAATGAAGATTAGATTATGGAGATTAGATTTGCACAGAAAGAAGAGATAAAATACATATATTTTATTTGCAAAATCAGATTCATATTTGTTTTCCTGGAGATTTTTTGAAGAAGAATGAAATTAGATTTTCTCATATTAATATCAAATTTGGAAAGCTTTATAAGTGGTAGAATGAAAGAGTTATAATGAGGATAAAATTAGATTTTAAAAAGACAAGTGGAGTTAAAAAATTATTAAATCAATCAGATATTTTGAAGACTTGGAATGCAAGTAAAATCAGATTTTTGAAGTCACCAAGAAGGATCAGATTTTTTGAAAAGAAGGAATGAGTGCAAATCAGATTTGAGAGAAGGACATGTGTTTGCCAGACATAGTTTTTAGGGTTTCTTCTCTTCTATATATCTTCTTCTTTTCTCAGTTGTAATGGTTCCTTTCCTCTGCTCTATTCTAGTTTTTTCCTGCAGATGCCCAGAGCAGGTCCCTATTGGTCTTGTAGATATTTTATTGCAAGATATACTTTTATTTCTTTGTATATTCTAAAGGCTTATTGTCTGGATGTGTTGAAATAGAATCTATTAATAGAGTACAGTATAGTTTTCCCTCTTTCATATTATGTTGTCTCTTTGCATTTTGTTTGTGCTCTAGTGTGTTTCACTTGTAAGGCATTTGAAATACACCTGCTACAATGTAGTTTGTCTAATTATTTATGAGTTCCTTTCAAGGAGAGGACTAATTTTCATAGATGATTTCAGAGAGAAAAGAATTGTGATAAGGATTTGATGCAGATGTATGTATATGAGAGGATAGTTTGTAAGGCACTCTATCTCAGCTGCATGTAGTTTTTAAGGTACTCTATAGTATCTCTATTAGTTTATCTTTGTTGATTCATGTTTTCATTGAATCTTTGCCCAAGGGATAGGAACTGGTCTAGAGTATAGTTTGTAGTTTGTTCTTCATCCAATATCAAAATCATTTCAATTAAATATACTTCTGTTACTTAGAAAAAATGAGCTGGACTCATTAGAGACTCATATCAGCAAGATAGTGTCTATTTTAGTGATTCCTTGGAGAGTGAATCAACTAGGTTATCCCTCCTTAAAAGGAAGAAGGATGAAAATCCTTGTATCACTGATTTATGCTATATTTACAATCACGGTTTGTATGGTTAAGCTTTGCATTTGGTTACGCTTGGTCATTTGCAAGCTGTTTCATAAGTTGGTTTAACAAAGATACATAGCAAATCAGTGTCCACATTAATATATACTGTCTAACCAGTAATCATAAAGAGGTAAAACCTGCCTGAGTATTTGTGGAGGTCTAAAATGAAGAAGGATCTTATCTAATCCTTAGCAATTAGGCTTTCCCTGTATCTGAATCAGTATTAGAAGGCATAGTGTTCAAATAGTCATTTCAAGCACTGTGATTCATACAAGAAAAATCCCTAACAAATTGGCAACTCTGCTGCGGAAGTAAAAAGGTTTTATTTCCTGGATTCTCTGGTGCAGTATCTTTTAAATCTTTCAAACAGTTGCAGTTGAGTCTTGCTATAGAGTCTGGATTTCAAAGAAGAAAGGATATATTCCTTATTATTTATAAAGTGAGTCAAGTCTGTCTGTTGTTTGCTGCAAAGTGTTTGAAAGTTTTAAGTTTCTCCAAGATGGTATCAAAAGGATCTCACTACTGGTGAGTGGCGACTCTGAGTTCTCTAATTTGCACCAATGTGCATGTTAAAGAAAGACTACAAAAGAAGGTGGACTTGCAGCAATAGTGACAGTAGATTTTTGGGCTCTTATGGCTATGGACATAGCCAAGTAAGGAATCAATAAAGGGCTCTATGTGTGGTGTATGTGAGATTGCTGATTTGAAGAAGTCAGATCTGGAAAAAAGATCTCAGCCAGTTGCAAATATTTTTCTCTGCAACAAATTGGCAGCTTTACAATACAACTGATTTGGAGGTGACTTCAAATCAATAGCTTGCGGAAACTTCTTCATACTCCAGTTATTTTTATTTTCATTAGATACGTCTTTTGTTCCATGAAAATCAGTTATACATAAGTTGTCCCTATTAAGTGGTCAGCAGAAAGTTAACAGGGAAAAATAGGCAGTTTGTAAACCTTTTTGACTGCTAAGATGTCATAGTATAGTGATTGGAGGGGTAGTAATTTGTATGGAGCAATTAGTTTTGAGGGTATCCAAGGATATCCAAATTATATTCCATCAAAGGTTAGGGAGTGTTTGCCAAAGTTTACTGGTTTTGGTGAACAGTCAGCTGAAGATCATTTAGAAAATTTTGCTGACCTGGTAGACAGCCATAACATCTCGCATGAGGATATATTGATGAAACTTTTTGTAATATCCTTAGTTGATGTTGCAAGAGATTGGATTAGGGATCTACCTCATGGATCAATAAAATCCATGGAATCATTAAAGGCTTGTTTTATTAAAAGATTTAGTGATTTTGAGCAGTTTAGTGATGTAGAGAAGTATGAGGATAAAGAGCACAATGAAGAGCATGACATATCTGAATCAAAAGATCCTATATTAGAGTTTGATTATATCAAAGCAGAGATAGATATGTTGAGGAAAAGACTTCAAGAAAAAGTGGTGTTACTTTTACAAGAACACATGAGGAGAGAGGAAGGTGAATCACCAAGTGATTTTTACATAAGATTTACTAATAAGCTAAAAGGCTATGGTATCATTTTTTGTCCTCAGGAGTTTGTATGGGTTGAGTTATTTGTGAAAATTTGTTTTCCTCATACATGCAATTTACCACTTTCTCAGAGGGTAGAATTTTTTTAGCAAGTTATAGAATAGATAAAAGGTTTAGAGGATGCTTCTTCTAAAGATATATCAGATGTTGAGAATAATGATATTGAATCTGAAAATTCTAAGATTATTGAAGAATCTAATGATAAATCTGACAGTGAATCTGAATTTAATGATTTTGAAAGTGATAAAGATGAATATATGTTTAGTGATGATGAAGAGTCTACTGTTGGTAAGGGTATTGCTAATTATGATAGTGATATAAAGCTTTATGAACAAGAAGACAATGAGAAATATATATGCAACCAGCAAGAAGACAACTATGATTTAGACATGAGTGTTTGTAGTGAGGACCTTACACAAGAAGATATGATTTCAGAGGTTTCACTACAAGACTCCAACAAAGAAGAAATTTGCAGCATCATGCAAGAAGACAGTAAGGAGATAAATGAAGAA
>MU222111.1:161398-178043 GCA_018584345.1 Thuja plicata | reverse complement strand
GGTAGAAGCACAAGGAATAGGACATATGAAGAATATTTGGTCAAGTGGAAAGGATGACCTGTTGAAGATTCATCATGGCTGACAAGGGAGGAGGTTAACCATCTTGGTTTTCCTCTACACACCTGAGTCATGACAGGGTCACTTCTCAAATTACCCTAGGTGTCTGATGCAGGAGCATCCTGGGTGTAAGGGCAATCTTGCATAACCCAAAAATATTTCTATTTTCTTTTCAATAAGGGCTACATTATGCAGAGCTGCTATTTATGGAAACTTGCTATTTTTAGTAAGTTGGTCATACGATCTCGGAATATTCTAATTTTTCATGTGGAGGTTCATCTCAGTCATATCAGCCTGCCAGTAAAGTTTCATGGCTAAATCAGGTCTAGTTTTGAAGATATTGAAAATTTTTGGTATTGAAAACGGGGTACAGAAACTTCAAGCTTAGTTTTGAAGGCTTTAGCGGCCCTGGATGATGTCGAAACTTGGACTGAATGAAGCTTGCCTAACTTAGGTGTTGTAGGGCGCTTCATGGCATTTTCAAAATGGGGTTATAATAGTCAATCGGGTCAACTGGTGATGACTTATGGTCTCTGGAAGTTGGGCCACCTGAAATAGTAGAAAATAAATTTCCTTCAAAATTTTTGTTCGGGTTTCAAAAGTTATTTTGAGCCGACTTTGATGTACTAAATTGAAAAATAAAATAATTCTAAGTTTGGTCGGCCCTAAGGGCTAAATTTCTAGAACCTTTTCGGGCAGTGGAAATTGCCTATATAAAGAAGGCCTGTAGTGTTGTCTTAGGCAGTTCAAGATAGTTCTAGGTAGATCTGGGTAATAATTTGAGGCTTTGTCCTACAGAATATTGTAAGGGGAATGCCCATGTGGCTTTGCATATTGTAATTCTGAAAGTTTGTAATTCCGCATTTGTGGAGATAATAAGAAGCCCATTTTCTATTCTTGCAAATTGTTGTTGCTTCTTTGTTTCTGTTATGTGTTTGTGGCATTAAGGGGAGCACCCTTCATCAGTATTATTCTTCTTAATCTACTCAAGTTCTTCTTTCATAGCTTCAGTCCAAGATTCATCTCTACATGCTTCGTTAGTAGTCTTTGGTTCAACTTGATAAATCAAACAAATGTCTTCTCTAGCCTTAGATCTAGTCATTATACCTTTACCTGTATCACCAATAATGTGATCTTCAGGATGCTTATTCTTAAGATACCTTGGTGTCTTCTATGGCTTAGCATCTTCAACCTGTTCATCTTCACTTTCATTTTCAGTCATCAGAGGTTCATTCTCAATCATCAAAGATTCTTCGGGTTCTGTAGTAACTTTTTTTGTTTCTATAATTCGATCACAGTCATACATTCTTTCCTAAATTTGGAACTTTTCATCTATCTTCACATTGGTGATTTCAATCAACTTTCTTAATATCAGATTAAAACATTTGTATGCTTTTCTTTTAGTATAATAACCAAGAAATATTCCTTCATCACTTCTAGCATCAAATTTGCCAATCTCATCATCTCTTTTGATATAACATTTACTTACAAATATTCTAAAGTACTTCATAGTAGGTGTATTATCAAACCATAATTCATAAGGAGTCTTTCTTGTACCTTCTCTGATTTGAATTGTGTTAAGTGTGTACACAACAGTCTCAACTTCTTCTCTCCAGTGAACATGTGATACATTTCCTTCTAGCAACATAGTCCTTGCAACATTTATTATAGTTCTATTTCTTCGCTCTGCTATCCCATTCTGTTGTGGAGTTCTAGGGGTTGAAGTTTGTCTATGTATTACATTATCTTCGTAGTATGTATTGAATAGTTTTGAATTAAACTCTCCTCCTCTGTTTGATCTCAAACATTTCATCTTTAAAATAGATTCATTCTCAACTTTTGCATTGAATATCTTGAATTTTTCAAATGCCTCATATTTCTCTCTCAGATATGTAACCCACATCATTCTAGAAAATTCATCAACAAAAAGTATAAAATACCTTTCACCATAGTATGATCTTGTTCTTGTAGGACCACACAGATCTGTATGCACTAGATCAAACTTTGCTTTTGCAGAATAGGCCTTTCTCTCGAAAGTGATTCTAGTTTTTTTCCCCATGACACATTCTCTACACATAGTGTTAGATGGCTTCACAATTCTAGGTAGATCTCTTACTTCTTTTGTCATACTTGCCTTCACAATGTTATCAAAATTAACATGACAAAATCTTTTGTGCCATAACCAACTGTCATCAACTTTAGCAATAAAACAAGTAGCTTTAGATGTGTTAAGTTCAAATACATTACCTCTATATTTAGAACTAGATGCTATCAAGTCCCATGTCTTACTCTTGATAGAACATTTCCCATTAAATAAATTCAGCTAATAACCCTTGTCCACTAGTTGTCCAACACTCAACAAGTTATGTTTAAGTCCATCAACAAGTAATACATTGTAAGTGTTAGTCTTCCCATCCAAAGAAATAGATCTAACTCCACTAATAATTTTTGGAGTATTGTTACCAAATCTGACAACACCACCATGATTTTTCTTTAAACTCACAAACTTATTCCTATCTATAGTCATATGGTGTGAACATCCACTATCTATAATCCACTCACATTTCTTTTCAACTCAGAATACTAGGTATTTTTCCTCATGCATAGGTGCATCATATTTAATAGCAATGAATCCAACCTCATAAAAGTTATCATCCTCATCATCAGATATTCCCTCACTAGCATAATAACATTCCTTATCTTTTGACAACTTAGACTTGAAAAACTTAGGTTTGTTCTTTGGAATTTTTGTAGGACATCTAGATGCAAAATGACCAATCTTATTACATGAAAAAAATTTCAAAGGTAATTTTCCTTCAAATTTACCCTTAACTCTCTTTTCTCTTCTAGCAATCAATGCCACAATTTCATCTAGATTTCTTTCTTCTTCTTGTATCTATTCCCATTCATCAGCATAAGCTCCAAGTTATTTTCTTAGATCACCAATGCTTGCATTTCTAGATAAGGTCTTCTTATTCTTGTGGACAGTTGCCTTGAATGCTAATTCTACCCTAGGTAAACTATCTCCCAATTATGTAGCCTTGAATGTAGTAAACTTGCCAATTAGCATCTCTCTAGTGAATTTCGGTGTTAAAGGTATGATCTCCTCTATAGCCTGTACTTTGGTTTTTGTAAGATCTAAATTTGGGTTATTCAAAGGGTCTCCTAAGTGAGATTTTCATAATGAGAATTGCATAAAGAAAGAAATCCAAAGTCCAATTTTAGTCTTTTACACTTAATTATTATGATAAGGAATGGAGGAAAGCTTGCAAAGAAATAGTGAGATAAGATACCTACCTTGTAATATAGTAGATCTGTAAAAACTCAGTTTCTAAAGCCTGTATTGAGTTTTTGGAAAATCTAAAGTATGATTCAGAATTATAATGCAAAGACAAACAAAACCCAGAAATATTTTTCTATTTTGATGTTGTCTTATGAAAAAGGTCAACCTTGACCCACAAATGTCACCCCTGACCCAATAATGTCAACCCTGACCTACACAGTGTCGACAATAAATCTTTTTGTGGATCTTGGTAGTTTGCTGAAATGGGTATCCAAATTTGGTCTCAAATTTGTTGTTCTGCACCTGTAACTCTTGAAAAAAAACACCTGTAAATATTTGAAAAGAGGGGTTTTGGGGTGGCTATATAGGGTTTTTCCTTAGTCAAACCCCCATTTTGGTGATCTCCACCTCCATGAATAGCCGAGTATAGAATGTATCTGTGTGTGTATTTCTCTTTTGAAAAGAGCCTTTAACTATGCAATACCAAGATCTAATCTTCTAGATTAACAATCCTAACATAACATAGAAATCAGAAAGCAATGCATAGATTTGAATATGACAAAGAAAGCATACCAAGCCCCCAAGGCTAAACTATTCCCATCAACTCACAATCTGTAATTGATACCCCATGATAATGTCCTTTAAGTGCTTGAATGTTGAGAATAGTAGATCTGAAGAGAGTGCCTTCTTGCTTCAATTAAGATCCATAATAACTTGTCCTCAAAATGCTTGATTGGACCATGATATGTCCTCCTAGATGTCATTCTATATCATCCTCTTTCTTGTTTGCATCATCATTTCATCATGTCATCTCCCGATTTCATTTCATGATCAAATGAAGGCAAAAGAGAGTGTTTGTATAGAGATCTCAATATAGGCCTCCTAGGGAAATGCAAGGGACCCAAATTAAAATTTCACCTTGTATCATGGTCCAATCATAATAACCAACCAAGGAGGGAATATATTGATTCAAATATCGGAGAAAACACTTCCGCATCTAAACTCGGGGACCTATTTTAAGTTTCAGACCCCGATAAGGTCCAGATTTGAAAGTGGGGACCAACACCTGATGGAGGTCTATGTCAACCTCACCCTTGACCTAGGTCAAGGTCAACCTCAACCCTAACCTAGTTTTGGGTTGAACTTGACCCTAACCTAAGGTTTCAGGCAGGGCACCAGAAAGTTTCTGAGGGGTTCCCAAGTCAGCCAGGGACCTAGGAAGGTGAGGAAATGTGCCAGAATGTTAAGAAGGCCTAGTGGCCTAGAGAGAGAGTCAGATGAGGCCCAGGAGGACCAATACATAGGTCCTACCTATAGAAAAGAGCCATGGAGAGGGAAACCTAGGAGGATCCACAAGATCCTAACCCTAATTTCACCTAAACATGTATAATCAAGCACAAATGTATCCTAAATGCAAATCTAATATACAAACATACTAAATGAGGGTGCTAAACCTATCAAAATGGAAGTGATTCCATTTTAAGATGATACATTTAGCCCTCACTTTAGCTTAGATATGATACTACGTGAATATGCAAGCTAAAGTAAGAAACCATCATAAAGTATAAAAAGGATATAGCCAAGTCCTCAATGCAAAGATCCAGCAAGAAACCATTAGTATCTGCAACCTACAACACACAAGGTTAATGAAAATCCATAGAGCACCTAAATCTTACTATGATTATCTTGAGAAGTATATAGAGCTCCTTATGCCCCCCTTATTTGGCTTACTAATTCATGGAAGGTGAAACAGGGTGATAAGGTGATTTCTATACACTGAATATCCAGTTTGTTGAAAAGTGTTTTCTTAAACTAGTTAGAAGGGTCCTAAACTTTCCTAAACTAATTTAGGAGGTTAGGTATCTAGATCATGATTCCAACACTTCTAATAGCATTGAAAACAGAGCTACCAAACTCAAGTTATGATGGAAAGAATAGATGTCTATCTAAATGCATATAAAGGGAAAATTTGAGTTTAACCTAAATAACTTCAAATGAAACCCTAGTAAAACCCTAATTTACTACCTGTAAATAAGAGGAAGAGACACTTACCACCTCATTCTTACCATTTTCAAAATTTGAAAAAGGAGACAAGATGCTGAAGAGAGGAATTTTGAGCGAGCCGCATGGAGGTATTGAGGAAGCACCTAGCCAGCAGACAACCACTGCCCAAGGTAAGTAAATGTTTGAAAAAGGAGACAAGATGCTGAAGAGAGAGGAATTTTGAGCAAGCCTCATGGAGGTATTGAGGGAGCGCCTAGCTAATAGACATCCACTGCCCAAGGTAAGTTTCTATTTCTAATGCCTATGATTGAAAATTTCATGTTTTTACAAGGAAGGTCAGCCCTAACCCAAAAAGGTTGACCCTAACCCAGTAAGGTCGACCCTGACCCAATAAGGTCGACCTTGACTGGGAAGGTTCTATCCTTTTTTGGGTGAAGGTTGATCCTGATGCACAAAGGTCGACCCTGACCCAATAACATCGACCTTAACCCAAAAAGGTCAACCTTGACCAGGTCAGGTGGGTACAGTAGATGTTTGATGTAGAAGTATTGATACGATTCATGTTTGTGCTTACAGGATCCCATCCATCTTTGAGAGAATCCCTTTGGAGGGTTACTACTATTTGTCAGAGGGAGCATCTCCAAGCTACAGCAGGAGGAGATACATTTATTGAGAGATGTGGGATTATATAGGGTAGTAGTCCTACCATAGCTAAGGTTCCATCAGTCCATGATATCAGCCATGATAGAGAGATGGGATGAGGATACATGTTCCTTCCATCTTCCATTAGGAGAGATCATGGTCATGCTAGAGGATGTGTACAAGATCCTACAACTTCTGATCCGTGGTGAGCCTATCAAACTGAGAGTACCACGGGATCCTCCCGATATTTTTGTAGATATGGAGTATTGTTTGGGATGGGTACCACAGATGAGGACCTGATCAGATCATATTTCTCTAGCAGCCATGCTATCAGGTCTAACACCTTTGGTACGAAGAGTGATGCTATGTATACTTTCTTTGGTTGTAGTGCCCAACACAAAGGGTACAATATTTTTAGCACCATTCACTCATCTTGTACGTAGGATGGAGAGTGACAGGGTTACTATCTCATTGGGCCATAGCATGTTGGCTCATCTTTATCATGAGCTGAGTCAGTTAGTGTGATACCAATGGGAGAGCCTTATGGTGTGCACCTTGCTACAGGTTTGGATGTTTGAGCATTTTATGTACATGACCAAAGGGTACTCTTGCGATGACAGATGCGAGCACACCAAGAGCCTTTGCATGTCCACTAGTAGATTTCTGGTAGCACAGAGATATCCTTTTTTGAAGGGTATGCTTTGACCATATACCAGGTATAGATGTGATATGGAGACCTTATTTTTAGATGATAGCATGGTCAGATACTCGACATCAGTTGAGACACTCATAGTAGTGCAAGCTGCTAGAAGGTCCTACCAATCATGTCGTGATGTCCTACTATTATGATAGGGTGATGAGATAGTTTGGTTTGATAGAGGGGGTCCCTCAGACAATACCTCGGTATGCATATCCGAAGAGATACTATCTATGTGTAAGAAAATACACCTTCATGAAATTAAGATTGAGAACAACAATTCTATAGAAAGATAAAACAAAATAATCTAAGAATTGAAGCTAAAATCTATATCATCTCATGGTTCTCTATCCAAGATTTGTTAAGAGAGCTCTCAGGCTTAATCTCTCTCAAGGACAATCCTAGAATGAGATATTAATGGTAAACAAATGCTCAAATCTAGCTAGAATGCTAAAAAATGCTAAAAATGCTCCAAGATATGTGAGAAAATAACAAATGCTCCTAAACATGATATGCTATAATGCTAATGGAAATGCTGAAATTCTCTCAAAAGCTCTCCAATGCTATCAAATTCTCTCAATATGCCTATAGTAAGGATGATTTTGCTCTTGAAATTCTTGGATCCCAAACACAAAGGAAATGGCTTGTATTTATAGCATTTTCCCAAGGGTAGGGGGTAGAGTGAGTTAATCATGATCAAAGTTTTGGTTAAGTCAAAAGCTTTGAGGTTTTCTCAAATGGAGGGAAATTTGGTTGGTTGTCTCAAAGATATTAGGAATTAAATAACTCCATCATTTAATTAAATTAACCATGGAAGGGTGATTGGGTTGGATTTAATCTTTTTGATTTGAACTATACAATTGAAAAATCAATTGCATAATTTGATTAATCCCTTTAGGCTTGAATTTAATTATTTGATTTCATGATTATTTGATCTTTTAATTTGATTTAAATTTTGTCCATTTGATTTGATCATTTTTTTTTGCATTGAGATGACATTTTAAGGCATTTGGCTGAGATTTATAGTTTGGAATGCTTGAGATACACCTAGTCAATTTTAGGTGTCTACAAATGCCCCTCTTTGAATTGATATGTGAAGCGCATTAATTCAAAGAAAGCTTGATTGTCCTAATCGTTGATTCGATGCTGGTGAGCTGATTGATTGATATGAAAAATTGATATGATGTTCTGATATGAAACTCTAATATGATGCTCTTATATGAAACCCTGATATGAAACCCTGATATGATGCTCTGATATGAAACCCTGATATGATGTTCTGATATGAAACTCTGATATGAAAATGTTGATATGATGCTCTAATATGAAACTCCGATATGAAAATCCGATATGAAACTCTAATTGATAAAGTTTGAAATTTTAATGCCCCATATTTGATACAAGATATGATGCAGAATCCTAGTTAGATGATATGATGATGCCCCCTCGAAAATGAAATCATTTTGATTTTACGTAAAAGGTTTTGATGAACAATGTTGATAGGATAGATCCAAGATGATTGAATTTTTGATAAACAATGATGTGAAAAGATGTCGAACAAATGCCCCGGTATGTAGAATATGTAGATTAGGTTTGACTGGGTCAAAAATGTCATAAAATAGGTTAAAATGGCTTAAATAGGTTGAAAAACCCAAATTTACTATTCATTTTCACTTTTTACTATTGAGAATTTGCTCTGAGTTACTGATGATTGATAGTGATGGTGATCCCCATTCGAGAGCACAGATTTGAGCCAGCGCACAAATATCAAAGACCTCCTAACTAAAAGCCTTAGGTGAGTGGTTCAAATTCCCTTAGTGCATTTATTTCTCATAAAATAGCATTTAATACATCTTTTTATTGCTTTCTAGGAAAGTTTTAGCAAAATGCGACGTAGGATAGGTAAAATGCCGCGTAGGTCAGGGAAAAGTCACGTCTGCACTATGAAAAAATGCGTATGTGTAATCCTTAGCCGTGTAGGAGCTAGGGTAAAATTGTCACCCAAATTATAATGAGCCACCTATAAAAACCCTAGTGTTTAAAGGCCACGTATGAGGTGTGAAAAGCCACGTAGGCATGTAAAAGACCCCCTAATTGGTTAAGAGTTGCCTCTGAGTGGTAAAGAGCCACTTTTAAAGATTAAAATACCACGTTCACTAAGTTAAGTGGTGCCTACCATAAAATTGGAAATTTGATATAGGAAAAAGATGAACTCAGTTCGATTGATCATCCAGATGACCTGATTAGATTCCAAGCTAGAAAATGTTTGTCCAGAATGTCATGTAGTGTTTAGGATATTAGAAAATTCATAATGATGAATGTTTGATAGGTGAATCAGATGTGATTAAAAATGATTATGAATTGTCCTTGTGTCTTATGATATAGCGGTTAGGAGAAATAAGTTGATACGCTCAAGTTAGAGCAAAGATAGATTTAATATTTTGTGATTGACTTAGAATGGTTCACCAAGAGAAAAAATAACATGATGCACTTTGTTTTAAAATGTAGGAGCATTACCACAAGTTGTAGGTATGAGGTGTAGCATTATGGATTTTTGATTTAGTAGATGAGCCTATGCCTCCTGAGTGGTGTACGAGTGAGACATGTGGACTCAGTTTCCTTTTAGATCTCCCTCAGTTTCAGTTGAACCGAGGTTTTTTGATAGCTATGGCAGAGCGATGGCACTCTAACCATAATACATTTCATTTACCTCTAGGCAAGATGACTATTACACTAGAGGATGTATATAGATTATTGAGGATCCTGACCCATGGAGAGCGGGTGTATTATGATTCAGTGTATGATAGCAGTGTATGCAGATGGGTGTTTGGAGATAACACCATTGTTGACAATTGCATTACTTGGGCATATTTTGCCTCATTTCCCACTTTACCAGCGTTATTAGGAGCTGTGATTAGGGTATTAATTTTACTAGATAGGAGAGGTTATGGTTTTACAGTCGGATGGGGCCAAATTTTAGAGGACCTAATTGCACATCCACAGAAATTGGATTGGAGTTCTTATGTTTTGGCGCAGTTGTATCATGATCTTCATGAGATTGTGTATCGACGCAATACAACTATTTCTGCAGGTGCAATATTGTTACAATTATGGACTTGGGAGCATCTGCCTATTATGAGGCCAGTTTTAGCATGAGTTTGGGGTCGTGGTTATCCTTATGCATTTTTATATGATGGCATGGTTGTCCAGCATCATCTAGGCAAGGTTTCTTTTTGGAGATGTACCATTGATGATATTGATTAGGTAGTTTGGAGGCCATATTTGCAGTGTGAGAGGTTGCGAGAGGATGATGATGAGTTACCTTATATGTTTTCACCTTGAGTGATGATAGGCCGATCACCATTGGTGATTGAGAGATTTTTCTGTGGGAGAGTACTCTGTCAGTTTGACTAGATACAGGATATGCCACAGGGTATGGCACTTTATGCCAGAGTACAGGCTGAGAGATCAATGTGGGGAGCACAGGTTGACTACTAGTTAGCTTGTTTGCAGATAGATCAGCTCAGATATGGTGTTTGGGATATGATGCCACAAGTGGCTAATGCAGGGATGTCGGCTGAGTATCGTGAGTGGTTCTTGCAACATTGATTCATGTGATTCACTGATCCAGCAAAGCCCATTCCTGATGTTGACAAGCTCTCTGATGATGATGGAGATGATGGTGACAATGGGGATGATGGTGACTATGTTGTAGCAGTTTCTGGCTACTCTGGCTCAGTTACCTACTAGTGTGAGCATGAGTTAGGCACCTCCTAGTGCACAAGATAGAGCAGGTGATAGGGATCACGATGGTGTAGGGGGTTCAAGCACAGGTTTAGCTGGAGATGGATCAGGTGCCCTTGCTGGGTCATGAGATAGATTTTGACCCATGATATCTAGCATTAATTATGTATCATACATATTTTTATTAGGACTTTGATGTATGGACCATTGTATTGATGTACCTTTGATGTACAAATTTATGTTATAGACATTGATGATGGACATTTATCTATGATGATCTTTGATTCCCCCTTTGATGATGTTATGAGATTTCCTTTTATGCATATCTACATGTTTCTATGAAGCATTTAATTTCT
Source organism: Thuja plicata (assembly GCA_018584345.1). Lineage (NCBI taxonomy): Eukaryota > Viridiplantae > Streptophyta > Pinopsida > Cupressales > Cupressaceae > Thuja > Thuja plicata. The sequence goes on along the minus strand of MU222111.1, from coordinate 167,260 downwards.
ATTGTGCTATGGATGCAAATGTCTTAGACTAGGACATAGATAAATGGATTCCATTATGTGTGTAAGAAAATACACTTTCATGAAATTAAGATTAAGAGCAACAATTCTATGTAAAGATAACACAAAATAATCTAAGAATTGAAGCTAAAATCTATATCATCTCATGGTTCTCTATCCAAGCTTTGTTAAGAGATCTCTTAGGCTTAATCTCTCTCAAGGACAATCCTATAATGAGATATGAATGGTAAAAAAATGCTCAAATCTAGCTAGCATGCTCAAAATGCTTCAAGATATGTGAGAAAATAAAAAATGCTCCTAAACATGATATGCTAAAATGCTATGCAAATGATGTGAATGCAATTTATTTCTATATGATTTTATTATTTAACCATGTATGGATTATGCAATGTAATGAATGCAATACTGAGTTCTATGATAAATGAAATGCAACTATCTTTTTGCTTTTTGGATACATGCAATTTAACTTATGATATGCAATTCTAAATGATGATATGGAAAATGAATAATGATTAATGTTTCTTTTTCTTGTTTTTCTCTTGACATGAATATATAATGAATAATGAATAATGATGATGAATTCAAAGGAAAATCTCATTTTTAATGACTTGGAACCAATAAATTGATGAAGTGTTGTCAATTTTTATCCCCCGCTTTGAACTTGGAAAATTGCTAGAAAGACAAGCCATTTGAGAACTAAGCTTTGGAGAATGCATTTAAGATAAAAAGAAACATGTAACTAGTCTAACATGAAGATGAAATCAATCTAACATGCAAATGCAATTAATCTAACATGCAAAATGCAATTAATCTAACATGAATGCAACTAATTGTCCTTGAGGTTTGTGAAAGAAATGTAAACTGAGATATATTCTCATCATAGAGCATTGTGGAACTAGGAGTTGATACAATCCTTACTAGTGCCACTGCGGCCATAAGAATATGAATATGACTTTACCTTCATGTGGTAAATCCTTCTATGAAACAAAGTACAACCCTCACTAGTTTATTGACAAACTATGGGAGTATGAATATTGGTTTAATCAGATTCAATGTTGCAAGAGGATGTTGGTATTAAGATATGGAAAATCTAAATAACCAAGGTATCCTTTTGCGTAAACAAACAAATTTTAACCCTCCATCCCATATAAATGTCCTCTATGGCTCTTTGATGACCATGTCCCTAGACAAATTCACACAAGTTTAAGAATCTTCCTCAAAACAGTCACATAGAAGCTTAAGAAAACATCATGTCTCTTATCATTGCCAATATAGTTGAAACATCATTGATTAACTAAAAAGAACATGACTCAAAAAAGTCAAAGAAAAACTCATCAAAAATTCCAAGTGTTTGTGAAATGTATCAAGATTTTCAAATAAGAATTCCAGACAATCTGATCATTTAGGGTGTGTCAATTTTTAATCCTGATAAAATAAGTCAATGAAACTCAAGGATCATGTTATGCGATCAAACTATTTAGGGTTGAACAATGATATTCATCAAAGGTTCCAAAATGTCTCTCCTGAATCTGAAAATCTGCTTCTGATGTGTGACCAAAATGTTGCACTATTGAATCTAGTTGGTACCAAAATATATGATGTGTGCCCCCAAGTGATAAATGTGATCAAAGTGAAACTTAGGGCAACTGAACCTAGAATGCGACAAAATGTAGCTCTAAGACTTTATTAGGGCAATGCACAAATGACAGATGCAATGAGGATATGGACAAGTGAGATGAGGAAACCACAATATGTACAAATGCAACTAGGAAACACCTAAGGCACAAAAGACATCTATTTCCAGGTTTTCACCTCTTGGGATTATTTCTTTTTTTCTCCTTTTTGCTACCAAGGTGCCTATTGCTAGGTTTTCACCAAGGCACTTTTTTTTAAAATGTTTTTGGATTTTTGAATTTTCAGATTTTTTTGGTATTTTTGATCTTTTCTCCTTTTTTTGGTATTTTTGAATTTTCCCATGTACAAGGGTGATGCTTGACTCATCTGATACTCTCAACTTATACTCTTTCCATTGAATTAGGTGTGGAACCTCTTAAGATGAATGCTATTGATAGGTTCTAGCAATTCATCACCATCACAATCAGTCAATTTGTAGGTTCCCATTCCAAATGAAGAAACAATGACAAAAGGACCAAGCCAATTTGCTTCCCACTTCCCTTTATTTTCTCTACCAGCCTAATTTTTTGGATTTTCTCTCAATACTAGATCCCCTATTTGAAAGTTTCTTGGCTTGATATGCTTGTTATAGTTCCTCAAAATTTGATTCTGATACACTTTCAAATGATCATAGGCTTGAGTTTGATGTTCCTCCAACAATTCCAATTGTTGAAGGCAAGAAAATCTATAATCCCCATCTGTTATTAATCCATGCAATGAAACTCTGAGGGATGGTATTTCAACTTCTAAAGGAAGAATAGGTTCAACCCCATAAACCAAAGAAAAAGGTGTAGCTCCTATCGGGGTTTGAATACTAGTCCTATAGGCCCATAATGCCAGATTGATTTGAAGGTGCCAATCCTTTCCTAATTTTCCAACAGATCTCTTAAGGATTTTAAGGATGTTCTTGTTGGTGGCTTCTACTTGTCCATTACCTTGGGGATAGTAAATGGATGAAGAGTGATTTGTAATATGGAATGTGTCACAAAGTTCATCAATATCTTTGTTCTTAAACTATTTTCCATTATCCATGATGATGGCATAAGGAATTCCATATCTTCAAATGATATGATTTAGGATAAACATGGAAATTTGTTTTCCTGTTGCAGTTGATAAAGGGACAGCTTCAACCCATTTAGTAAAGTATTATGTAGTTGTGATTATATACTTGTGTCTGTTTGAAGAAGGTGGATAAATCATGCCAATCAAGTCAAAACCCCATTGATAGAATGGCCATGTCCTAACAAAAGCATGTACTTCTTGTGCTGGTGCATGAATCAAGTTTCCATGGTATTGACATTTCTTGCAAACTTTAACATATTGACAAGCATCTTTTTCTAAGGTTTTCCAAAAGTACCCCATACGTAAGATTTTCTTAGGTAGGTTTAACCCATTTGAATGTGACCCACAAATCCCCTCATGGACATCTTTTAAAGCTAATTTTGATTCATCTTCCTTTGGACATCTAAGGAGTGTTCCGTTGAGACCTTTACAATACAATGTGTTAGAAAGGATAGTATAACGGGCAACTTGTCTTATGAAATTCTACTTTTGGGCATGGGTTTGGTTTTTGAGGTAGGCATAGATGAGTCCATACCATGGAGATTCATGTCCATGTAAAAGTGAAATAATTTGGGTATCACATAGGTCAAATTTTGGTTTCACCAATTCTTCCACCAAGAACTCATATTTTTCATTTTGATCGGGTAACTGAAGTAAAGATGCCAAAGTAGCCATTGCATCTGCTACTCTATTCTTGTCTCTTGGAATTTGTGCAAATGTAAACAAAGAAAAGTACTTCTTCCAGGTATCCACCAACTTCTTGTAAGGAAACATTTTTTCATCCTTAGTATTGCATTCATCATTAACTTGATTAATTACTAATTGAAAGTCCCCATAGACTTGTAATTCTGTGACATTCCATTCCAAAGGTGTCTTGATTCCTATGACCAAAGCTTCATACTCTGCTATGTTATTGGTGCAAGGGAACAATAACTTGTAAGATTTTTGGATTGTATAACCTTGTGGTGTAATCAAAAGAATGCCCGCTCCACTGCCATCTTGGGTATACGATCCATCAAAGTATAGAGTCCATGTCTTAGCTTTGACATTCACAATTTCAGAATCTAGGAATTCCACTTGTATAGGATGTGTAGATTCTTAAGGATATTCATCCAATTGATCGGCTATAACTTGACCTTTGATTTCTTTCCTATCAACATATTCAATGTCAAATTCACTAAGTACCATGACCCACTTCACAATCCTTCCAGTTAAATTTGTTTTGCTAAGTATTTCAAGGGATCAATTTTAGCTATGAGTTTCACCTTATGCAACAACATATAGTGTATTAACTTTTGAGAGGCAAATACCAATACTAGGAAAGCCCTTTCCATGAATCTATAATTTAACTCATATTTGATCAAGGTTCTACTCAAATAGTAGATAGCTCTTTCTTTCCCTTCATCATCCTCTTGTTCCAATAAGACTCCTAATGATCTTTTTGTTGCTGAAATGTAGAGTAATAAATCTTTTCCTTGAATTGGTGACATTAATATAGGTGGATTCATCAAGTATGTTTTCAACAATGAAAAGGCTTTATCACACTCCTCATCCCATTTGAAGACAGTGTCTTTATGTAGTAATTTGGTGAAAGAATGGCACTTTTCAACCAATTCAAAAATGAACCTTCTTATAGATTGAAGTCTTCCTTGAAGTGACCTCATTTGACTAATATTCTTTGGAATGTCCATGTCCATTATTGCTTGTACCTTTTTAGGATCCACTTCAATGCCTTTTGCTGAAACAATGTATCCTAGGAGTTTTCCAGATTGTACCCCAAAAGCACATTTCTTTGAGTTAAGTCTCGCCTTGAATTTTTCTAGCCTTGTAAAAATCTTGTCAAGTATAGATAAATGGTCTTTTCTTTTATGCGACTTAGCTAAAATTTCATGCACATAATCTTCCATAAAGGTGTGCATCATGTCATGGAAAATGGTAGTCATGGCTCTTTGATAAGTGGCTCCGGCATTTTTTAGACCAAAGGGCATTACATTCCAACAAAAGGTACCCCATGGACATGTAAAATCTATCTTCTCTTGATCCTCAGGTGGTATGAAAATTTGATTATACCCACTAAATCCATCCATAAGTGAAAGCATAGAATGACCTGATGTGAGATCTACAATAGCATCAATGTTAGGTAAGGGAAAGTCATCTTTTGGACAAGCAAGGTTTAAATGTCTAAAATCTTTGCAGACTCTTATGGTTTTATCATGTTTGGTAACTGGTACAATAATGGAGATCCATTCAGCATATTCTATTACTCTTATAAATCCTACCTTGAGCAATTTCTCCAATTCAGCTTTGACTAATAGGGCTATATGTGGATGCATTTTTCACAATTTCTACTTTATGGGCTTAACCCCTGGTTTCACATTTAAGTGATGCATTATGAAACTTGGATCTAGTTCGGGCATGTCAGCATATGACCATGCAAATTTTATTTGTTTCACTTGAAAGAATGCAATGAACTCTTCTCGCTCCAAAGGACTCAAAAAATACTGCTAAGTGAATGAATTTAGGATCCTTTTTTGTTCCAATGTTAACCTTTTCTATGGGTTCAATAAGTATAGGTGATCTTTCATCTTTTTGAGCTGGTAAGGTGTCCAACCTCTCTCCCTTAGGTGCCACATTTGGGTCTTCACCTTCGGAAACATCCTTTATTTTTACTATTTGTGGGTCTAGCACTGCCACATGGTGGTTTTCACCACTAGACCTTCTCATTTTTTTGTATATTTTCTCTTTATTTTTTGGATTAAGAGGTTGAACACCTGCCCTTTTCATCATGTCTAGAGTGAATTCATTGGTGGAAGAATTGGGTTTGACCACATTGAGGTATAAGGCCATTGAATTGTCATTTGGGAAGTAGAGTAAGTCATTTGACTCAGATAGATCCCAATCGATAAGTTTGGGATGCATGAGGGACAAAGAATCATTGAATGGGATTTCATTTGAAGGAGTTAAGGACATGAATTAATTATATGGTTCATACATTGTATCATCATGGTCTATGACATGTGCCTCTTCAAGATAGTCCATGGAAGAAGGATCAAAATCCTCTTCATCAGAGTCCTCTAAGATTTCTATGGGAAAGAAAGCATGTGGATT
>MU222111.1:150876-161296 GCA_018584345.1 Thuja plicata | reverse complement strand
GAGGTTCACTTGATGTTTGAGTTGAATTCAAACTTTGAGCCATATGTTCTTCATTCTCAACTTTAGGAGGAGTTGCATAAGTGTGAATGGTATCAACCTCTATGTCATGACAAGATTCTTCAGAAAAATAATCCCACTCATATTCTCTAGAGTCATCTTCACTTTCAAAACCTACCATATGAATATGTGCATGAAAATCATGCATGGGACTTGAATTTTCTCCTTTGTGTTGAAAGCCTATGCCTGCTTTCTCTTCTTTGGCTCTCCAAACTGGTTCAATAGGTTCTAACAACCCTCTATGTCGAACTCATAAGGGTCCTCTTCCCTTATACCCCATTTTATTCATGATATCAAATCCTTTTCCATATTGATCAGTTTGGATATTGATATGTTGCACCCTTTCATTGGAATTATCTGAATTATCCTCCTCTTTATAGAGCCATTGTAATACCTCATCATCTTCTTTGTCCATTTCTTTTTTGTTACATTCCCTCACAAACTGGGAATTGTATTTATGAGGTTGATGATCTTTAGATGGTTTCCCATGTGTCCTTGGAGATGTATGTAAATCAAAGAGGGAAATGGAATATTCCCCTACTCCTTTTGAGTTAATTTTGCATTTTTTCTCAAATTGATGCATTAGGTCACTCATATTTTCATAGTGATCCTTCTTAGTTTGATTTATTTCTTCCTTAGTGGGTTTAGAAGATTCCAATCTTAATGTTGAAGTTTGAATTGAAGTATCCTTTGAATTCAAACCCTCCTAACTCATCTTTTCTTTTCCCTTAGTCGATGTAGTTGAGTTAGTTTGAATAGGTTTAGGAGTAGATGTGACTTTTGATGTTGATTCTAAATTTTCCTCTTTGGCCTCTTCCATGGTAACGTTAGGGATAACTCTTTTCCTATTATGAGGAATATATAATTCATGACTTGGCTTTAAAGTATTACAATATTGGAACGGGTTTGAATCTCCTCCAATTGTGATCTCTTCCCCTAGGTATGGAAATTTTATGCATTGGTAATATGTAGAAGGTATCGCTTGCATCTTGTGTACCCAAGGCCTTCCTAGTAGGATGTTGTAGGTAAATTTCATGTCAAGTACCTGAAATATATTTTCCTTTTTGATAGGTCCCACTTGAACTGGTAGAATGATCATACCCTTTGAACATCTTTCCTCTTCATCATAAGCCTTAATAGTTATTTGCTTCTTTGGATCAATGGAAGACTCAGATAACCCTAATGACTTGAAAAGGTTTAAAGTGCAAATATTTAGACCAGCTCCACCATCTATGAGAACTCTCTTAACCTTATGTCTTTGGATTAATACCTCTATATGCAAGGGTAAGTTTTGAGGATGTGTGATAGACATGTCATCTTAGTCTGAAAAGGAAAGACAATGAGGGGCTATGAGGTGCCCTACCATGTTCTGAAATTTGTCTTCCTCCAAGTTTATAGGAACCATGGTCTCACACAATGTTTTTCTAGAATCTCCTTGTGATTAGGAGATAATTTTAACAACTCCAAAATTGATATTTGAGCTGGAGTCTTTTGTAATTGATCCACAAAACTATAAGGCTTTGTGGTGGGTGGTGTTTGTTTAGACAAAATAGTTGGTGTCTTAGGACCAATAGTAATAGGAGTTGCCCCTTGTAAGGTAATATTTGAGGCTTTCCCCCTTGTGATGGCATTAGTAGACCCTTGAATAGGTTGGTCTTTAACCACAAAAACATTCATGGTATTGTCATAAGTATGAGCAAATTTAACATTATGACTGCCTTTTGCATTATTCGCATTGTTTCCTTCATTGTTGGAGTTAGAAGATTCTCCCTTTTCATGCTTATAAAAAGGATTTTTAAAGGCTATGTGATCTTCATTAGTTTGAGGTCCATCCACCTTTATCACATAGTTGTCTATGAGATCTTGTACTACATGTTTGAGATGTAGGCAATCATTGGTCTTATGTCCCCTATTTCGATGATAGTCACAATGGTTGTTCTCATTCCACCAGTTGGGCTTGATGTGAGGTTCATATGGTTGAGCCTTTGGTAGATCAATAAGTTTATTTGCAATAATTATCCTTAATGCATTTTCCAATGGTTCACCCAAAGTAGTGAATGTCATTTTGGGTGTAGATGCAAAGAACGGTTTAGGCTTAGGAGCCCCTTGATTATTCCCAGAGTTGTTATTAGTGTTGTTGTTGAAGGGAACTTTGGGTGCTTGATTCACATTATTGGCTTGAGTCAAGTTTTGAGTGAGATTAAAAGGGATAGCCTTTAAAGTATTAGCCTCCACCACTCCATCGTTAACCACTCCTTTATTGTTGTTATTCCTTGTCCAATATCAACTGTTGTTGTTGTTGTTGTTGTTATTCTGATTTTGATTGGTGTTGGAGGTATTTTTGTTGTTGTTATTCTTGTTATCTTTGTAGAGTTTGATTTATCCACTTTTTACCAATACCTCTTATGTTGTCACCCCATTCTCAATTAAGTCTTGGAATGATCTAGGACATTGTAGCCTTAATCGATAGTTCATTTCATGATTCAAGCTGTTCACAAAAATATCCATCTTTTCCTTTTCGGGTACGCTTCGAGGGTATCTAGCAAATACCTCTCTCCATCGTTGCAGGAAAAGTAGGAATCCCTCTCCTTCTCTTTGTTTGGTGTTTCATAGATTAAGCATTGTAGCCTCGTGTTTGATGTTATAAGAATAGTGAGTTACAAATTTAGAGGCCAATTCCTCAAAGGTTCTAATATCAGAGGGTAATTTTGAGAACCACTCCATTGCCATACCTCCCAAACTTCTAGGAAATAACCTCATAAGGTAAGTTGTGTCATGCATGAACTCTAAACTTAGGGCACAAAATTCCCTTAAGTGATCTTGAGGATCAGATGTTCCTTCATATTTATCATATTTCGGATAAATAACATTTGTTGGAAATGGTATCATGACTAAAGACTTGTCAAAAGGAAATGGACACAAAGCTTCAATAGAAAAAAGTTTAGGAGCCCCACTTTGTTTTAATGTATACAATTGTATCTAAAAAAGATGGAATTGTTTGTACATGACATCAATGGGGTTAGCCTCTGCTTCTTTTTTTTGAGTTTGGTGAAATCATAATCATGTGGAAGCTTGAGACTCATTTGTGCTAGGTCTAGGAAGTATTTCTCCTCATCCTTTTCCAACACTTTTTCCATGAGTTTCATAAAGAAAGGGTTTTGCATAGCCTTAGTAACATTTTCATCAGTTAACTCCTCAACATTAGGGTCCATATTACCCCCGCTGTTGGTATTGTTCATCCCTTGATTGTTAGGATCCATGTTTTTCCCTCCATTGGTATTGTTGTTGGATCCTTTGTTGTTAGGATCAACATTTCCTTGTTTGGTCATATCTTTGTTCACATGATTAATCTAATCAGGATCTATATGACCAAATGGAAAAGACATCCTTGGTTATGTTTCTTTGATGGGTTTGTGTAAGGGTCTTGTAGAAAAAGGATCACCCAGAAAGGGACACTCTTGTCTCAGATAAGATCCATCTGGTTGTAGAGTAGTCTTGATGTAATGGGATTGAGTAAAAATTGGCATTAACATATGTCGAATGAAGATCTCAGGTTTCAAACTCACTTACTTGACCAATCCGTAAATAATTTTTTAAAATGCCCAATAATGGTGGATTCAGATCAAGTTAGGTATCCACGATGGTAGAACATCCAAAAGGGTATCCAAAAATCAAACTTTCTTATTTTCAATCCTTTGGCAGATACCCACTATTTTCCTTTTTAAAAATCTAGGAAGCTCTTACTTGTGTGTAGGTGGCCTTTAAATGTTACCACGCGGTTACTGGAAAACCTTTATGCGGCACTCTGCAATTGACAGGCGGCATTTGTGTGTTGACAAGTGGTTTTAAAATATTATTACATGGCTCTTTCCAGTTAATAAGCATTTGTTTAATGCTTTCAAGCAGCATTTTACAATTGACAAGCGGCCCAATTTTGTTTGCAAGTGGTTCTGAAATGGTGATATGTGGCGCTTTGCTGAACAAAGTTTATTTTAACAATTTTATTGATATTTTCTAGGTTTAAAAGCTTAAGGTGTTTGATCAGATTTATAAAAAAAATTTCTTGCGTGAAAATGAAGTACAAACTCAAAACACACATAAAATTTGCACCATATCCCTAAAAACCACACTAAAAGTGTATATTATCAGATGTTTGAACAGGTTTGCACAAGAAAGTCTTCCAAGAAATCTACCTTAGCATCAACAAATTTGGCTTTTAATCATGGCTCTACAAAGGTAGGTCTACTACTTTATGAGGTCTCAAAACTATTCCGGTCTAAACCTTGACAATATCCTTTACCCCTTTGAGGGCTTCCCACACGCACAAAAGTATGATTTTGTGCAATCCTGAAGGACTTCTAGAGGAAGTGAGGATGGCTTGCACAAGTTTTAGTCACTTTCTAATTAAGGAAAAGTGCATTATTTATAGTGGGTTGGACGATATTGCGGTAAACTAAAATATCTCCCACTTTGGGTCATTCCCTCTCACCATCCTCGTAAGGCAATTCTTGGGAGGTAGGCCCTTTAAAGCTCTATTTCGCTAGCATGTTCATGAAAAGCAAGAAATTAAAATCAATCCAACAAGTTTGGGAATTTGATTCACTCAAAGAGTGAAGAGCATATCCCTATTGTTTTTCTTTGTTCCAAGCACCTCAAATAGATCTGTTTATTTTCAACCTCTTGACAAGGAGATTCTTAGAAATGAAGTGTGTGGTTCAATTAATCCTTCCTTTCTTTTGACTACCCAAACTTGACACTTTTGGATTTTTGATCAACTTCGAAAAGCTGAGAGCATATACCTGATGTCTTGTTTGAATAGAAAATAGTAAGGTGTTCTTATTTATACTAGATTCAAATGAATTGCCACAAGTTAAAGTAATGCAAGCTTGATTAGATAAGTACCTGATTTTGAAGCTAGCAAGGCTAGGCGCATTTTTGATTATTTTGGCTTGTTTTTACTCACCTAGTGGCGATCATTCCCACTTTGTCTCCTCCAACAAGTTAGTCAGCACAAAGCGATGCAAAGTGAAGGAAACTTGGAAAAACTCAAAAGACCGAAAAATACCTCCTAAAATCTCTTTTAGTGAATGATTTATCAATTAAAGCTTTTAAAGAAGTTAGCACAAAAATCAATGAGAGAGTAGGAAATTTTCATTTATAAGAAAAACACACCTTAATGTAGTGATCATACAAGTGTTCTTCCTCAAATAAACTCTCTAATAAATTTGTGGTATGTATTTACTTATCTTTCTTGGTTTTGATTCTTTCCTCCTTGCTAGGCTTTGAGATCCGCTTCTGTGGTTTCTGCACCTTGGGGTGATTTTTCATTTGTAGGACAAGAAAACACAGAGAATTACAATAGTGACAGAATTAATCAAAATCTAATTTAAAGAAAAAGAGATTAGGCGGCATTTAATAGCTGAACAGTGGCTATCAAATGTTCATAATCATAATTTAAAACTTTATAGGTGGCTTTTAAATCTTAAAATGCGGCTCTTAAAATATCACAAGCAGCTAATTGAAATCAATAGGCGGTACAGAAAGTGTAACTAGAGGTTGCTGGTAGGCGGCTGTTGAAAACTCCCAGGTGGTGCACTTTATCTAGCAGGCAGCATGATTTATCTAGTAGGCGGCACACTTTATCTGAAATGCGGTAATAGAATGAAAGACGGAGATGAATCAGGCTCCGTAGGCGGCATTTTTGTATTCATAAGCGGCTCTTAGCATCACATACACGGCTCATCTCCTGTTTTCTGCAAGAAAAACACCAAAAACAAAACAAACCGACCAAATCTTATGATAAAAATGTTAGTAAAGAGGCTTAGAGCCCCATGGTGGGTGCCATTATGTGTGTAAGAAAATACACCTTCATGAAATTAAGATTGAGAACAACAATTCTATGGAAAGATAAAACAAAATAATCTAAGAATTGAAGCTAAAATCTATATTATCTCATGGTTCTCTATCCAAGATTTCTTAAGAGAGCTCTCAGGCTTAATCTCTCACAAGGACAATCCTAGAACAAGATATGAATGGTAAAAAAATGCTCAAATCTAGCTAGAATCCTCAAAAATGCTCAAAATGCTCCAGGATATGTGAGAAAATAATAAATGGTCCTAAACATGATATGCTAGAATGCTAATGCAAATGCTAAAATTCTCTCAAAAGCTCTCCAATGCTATCAAATGCTCTCAATATCCCTATAGTAAGGATGCTTTTTCTCTTGAAATTCTTGGATCCCAAACACAAAGGAAATGGCTTGTATTTATAGCATTTTCCCAAGGGTAGGGGGTAGAGTGAGTTAATCATGATCAAAGTTTTGGTTAAGTCAAAAGCTTTGAGGTGTTCTCAAATGGAGGGAAAGTTGGTTGGTATTCTCAAAGATATTACGAATTCAATAACTCCATCATTTAATTAAATTATCCATGGAAGGGTGATTGGGTTGGATTTAATCTTTTTGATTTGAACTATACAATTGAAAAATCAATTGCATAATTTGATTAATCCATTTAGGCTTGAATTTAATTATTTGATTTCATGATTATTTGATCTTTTAATTTGATTTGATCCATTTGTTTTGCATTGAGATGACATTTTAAGTCATTTGGCTAAGATTTATAGTTTGGAATGCTTGAGATACACTTTGTCAATTTTAGGTGTCTACACTATCAGAGACCCGGTGCCATACGCCGACCTACAGTAGCTAATATTGTGGATAGTGAGATAGATGAGAGCGAGGCTATAGAGGTAGCCCTTAACATATCCTATGCAGGTGTTAGTATAGACTATATCAGATACTGGAGTTTACAGGGGACCCATCCTATCTTCCCTGATGACTACCCCAAAGGTGATCCAGGTCCTTCAGAGAGAAACCATCGAGGAGATGACATACCAGTAGGAGAGCAGTAGGATCAGAGAGATGAGGAGGAGCATCCCTTTGAGGGTGATACTATGGAAGGAGGAGAGAGAAGAGGAGATGCCCCAAGGCCGCAGTATAGGGATCAGTGATCAGGCAATCTATATTTCTCCCTTGAGATCATGACGACCTCCTCGAGTGCACACAGAGACACCACCACCGAAGCCTAGATAGAGCGAGCAAGGAGAGAGTAGTCATTCCATGCCGCCACCATCTAGATCTTTTCATGATACCTAGGCATGAGAACCAGGTATGATATAGCTTTTAGAATGTTTTGAATAGATATTTTGTTTAGAAGAAGAATTTAAAGAAGTTTTACATTTTGAATTTTTGCACGGAGCATAGCAGATTGGAAGATTTTTGTATTTGAGGTTCTAAAGGATACATGTATATCCTACTGACTACTGGATAGTGAGAGAGAGTCCCTTATAGGACAAAGGGATCTCGAAAGGCATGCATATAACTTCATATGTGTATAGTGAGAGTTGTGGTTATGCAAAGAAAGAGAAGAGAAATTGATGGCCGACCTATAGAGAGCCCAGGAGCATTTCCAGGAGATGAGCATATCGAGGAGTCACACACGGACTACTCTTTCAAGATCCTCAGCCTCACACCATAGATCCAAGAGAGATGGGGGCCACCAACCTTCAGAGCATAGGGATAGAGATTGATAGATATGGCACATGTGCCACATATGTACCAAACTTAGAAAAAGTTTATTTGTGAAGAAAACTTTGTTTTTAAACAATTAGTTCTATGTTTGATTACTTTTATTTTCATTAATGCACAAAACTTAACAAAAGAAAGAGGAAAGAAAAATATGTATGAATGTATTCTAATTTACATAACTTATAAAATATTTATTCTATAAGGAACACATACATACATAAAGGAAGAATGATGAATTAGGGAAAATAACATTTGAGATGCATAATATTAATAGGTTCCTTAAGAGGAACACCATTCATATCAGCAATTGTATAAGCACCTGAAGTAAAATCCCCAATTACCACAAAGGTTCCAAGCCAATTTGGACTAAATTTTCCTTTCTCACCAGGTAGAGCATTCACATTCCTTTGGTTTTCATATAAGACCTAATCACCTACTGAGAATGACCATTCAATCACCTTGTGATTATATTGTTTCTGAAGTGATTTATGATAGGCCTTAATGTGTTCCAAAGCCGCCTAGTTTTGTTTTCAAGTGGTTCTAAAATGGTGATACACGGTGCTTTGCTGAACAAAGTTGATTTTAACAATTTTATTGATATTTTCTAGGTTTAAAATTTTAAGTTCTTTGATCAGATTTATCGAAAAATGTTCTTGCATGAAAATGAAGTACAAACTCAACACACACATAAAATTTGCACCATATCCCTAAAAACCACACTAAAATTGTATGTTCTCAAATGTTTGAACAAGTTTGCACAAGAAGTCTTCCAAGCAATCTACCTTAGCATCAACAAATTTGGCTTTTAATCATGGCTCTATAAAGGTAGGTCTGCTACTTTATGAGGTCTCAAAACTATTCTGGTCTAAACCTTGACAAGATCCTTTACCCCTTTGAGGGCTTCCCACATGCATAAAAGTATGATTTTGCACAATCTTGAAGGACTACTAGAGGAAGTGAGGATGGCTTGCACAAGTTTTAGTCACTTTTTGATTAAGGAAAAGTGCATTATTTATAGTTGGTCAGACGATATTGCGATAAAGTAAAATATCTCCCACTTTGGGTCATTCCCTCTCACCGTCCTTGTAAGGAAATTCTTGGGAGGCAAGCCCTTTAAAGCTCTATTTAGCTAGCATGTTCATGAAAAGAAAGAAATTGAACTCAGTCTAACAAGTTTGGGAATCTGATTCACTCAAAGAGTGAAGAGCATATCCCTATTATTTTTCTTTGTTCCAAGCACCTCAAACAAATCTATTTATTTTTAACCTCTTGATAAGGATGTTCTTAGAAATGAAGTGTGTACTTCGATTAATCCTTCCTTTCTTTTGACTACCCAAACTTGACACTTTTGGCTTTTTGATCAAATTTGAAAAGTTGAGAGCATATACCTGATGTCTTATTTGAATAGAAAATAGGAAGGTGTTCTTATTTATACTAGATTCAAATGAATTTCCACAAGTTAAAGTAATGCAAGCTTGATTAGATAAGTACCTAATTTTGAAGCTAGTAAGGCTAGGTGCATTTTTGAGTATTTTGGCTTGTTTTTACTCACCTAGTGGCGATCATTCCCACTTCATCTCCCCCAACAAGTTAGTCAGCACAAAGCAATGCAAAGTGAAGGAAACTTGGAAAAACTCAAATGATAAAAAAATACCTCCTAAAACCTCTTTTAGTGAATGATTTATCAATTAAAGCTTTTAAATAAGTTAGCACAAAAATCAATTAGAGAGTAGGAAATTTTCATTTATAAGAAAAAAACACCTTAATGTAGTGATCATACAAGTGTTCTTCCTAAAATAAACTCTCTAATAAATTTGCAGTATGTATTTCCTTATCATTCTTGTTTTTTATTCTTACCTCCTTTCTAGGCTTTGAAATCCACTTCTTTGGTTTATGCACCTTGGGGTGATTTATCATTTGCAGGACAAGAAAACATAGAGAATTACAACAGTGATAGAATTAATCAAAATCTGATTTAAAGAAAAAGTGATTACGTGACATTTAACTTCTAAACAGTGGCTATCCAATGTTCATAAGCATAAATTAAAAATGTGGCTCTTAAAACTTAAAATGTGGCTCTTAAAATATCACAGGCAGCTAATTAAAATCAACAAGTGGTATAGAAAGTGTAAAATGCGGCCAGAGATTGTTGGTAGGTGGCTATTGAAAACTCCTAGGCGGTGCACTTTATCTAGTAGGTGGCATGATTTATATGGTAGGCGGCCTACTTTATCTGAAATGCGGAAAAAAAATGCAAGATGGAGACGAATTAGGCTCTGTAGGTGGCATTTTTGTGTTCATAAGCGGCTCTTAGCATCGAATATGCGGCTCTTCTCCTATTTTTTGCACGAAAAACACCAAAAACAAAAAAATCACACCAAATCTTATGATAAAAATGTTAGTAAAGAGGCTTAGAGCCCCACGGTGGGCGCCATTATATGTTTAAGAAAATACACCTTCATGAAATTAAGATTGAGAACAACAATTCTATGGAAAGATAAAACAAAATAATCTAAGAATTGAAGCTAAAATCTATATCATCTCATGGTTCTCTATTCAAGCTTTGTTAAGAGAGCTCTCAGGCTTAATCTCTCTCAAGGACAATCCTAGAATGAGATATGAATGGTAAACAAATTCTCAAATCTAGCTAAAATGCTCAAAAATGCTCAAAATGCTCCAAGATATGTGAGAAAATAACAAATGCTCCTAAACATGATATGCTAGAATGCTAATGCAAATGCTGAAATTCTCTCAAAAGCTCTCCAATGCTATCAAATG
>MU222111.1:130655-150633 GCA_018584345.1 Thuja plicata | reverse complement strand
TTTAATTAAATTAGCCATGGAAGGGTGATTGGGTTGGATTTAATCTTTTTGATTTGAACTATACAATTGAAAAATCAATTGCATAATTTGATTAATCCCTTTAGGCTTGAATTTAATTATTTGATCTCATGATTATTTGATCTTTTAATTTGATTTGAATTTTGTCTATTTGATTTGATCCATTTTTTTTGTATTGAGATGACATTTTAAGGCATTTGGCTGAGTTTTATAGGTAGGAATGCTTGAGATACACCTGGTCAATTTTAGGTGTCTACACTATCAGAGACCCAATGCCATACGCCAACCTACAGTAGCTGATATTGTGGATAGTGAGATAGATGAGACCGATGATATAGAGGTAATCCCTGACATATCCTATGCAGGTGTTAGCAGAGAGTATATCATATACTAGAGTTTACAGGGGACCCATCCTATCTTCCCTGATGACTACCCCACAGGTGACCCAGGTCCTTTAGAGAGGAACCACCGAGGAGATGACATACCAGTAGGAGAGGAGTAGGATCAGAGAGATGAGGAGGAGCCTCCCTTTGAGGGAGATCCTATGGAGGAGGAGAGAGAAAAGGAGAGAGAAGAGGAGATGCCCCCAAGCCACAATATAAGGACCGGTGATTAGGCAGTCTATATTTCTCCCTTGAGATCACAACGACCTCCTCAAGCGCACACAGAGACACCACCACCCAGGCCTAGACAAAGCGAGCGAGGATAGAGTATTAATTCAATCCCCCCACCATCTATATCTTTTGGTGGTACCCAGGTAGGAGATCTAGGTATGATATAGCTTTTAGAATGTTTTGAATAGATATTTTGTCAAGAAGAAGAATTTAAAGAAGTTTTACATTTTGAATTTTAGTAGGGAGCATAGCAGAGTGGAGGATTTTTGTATGCAAGATTCTAAAGGATGCATGTATAACCTACCAACTACCAGCTAGTGAGAGAGAGTCCCTTAAAGGACAAAGGGATCCTAGAAGGCATGCATATATCTTCCTATGTGTACAGAGAGAGTTGAGGTTATGCAAAGAAAGAGAAGAGAAATTGATGGCTGACCTATAGAGAGCTTAGGAGCATTTCTAGGAGATGAGAATATCGAGGATTCACACACAAACTTCTGTTCTGAGATCCTCAGCCTCACACCATAGATCCGAGAGAGATGGGAGCCACCAACCTTCAGAGCATAGGGATAGAGATTGATAGATATGGCACATGTCCCACATATGTACCAAACTCAGAAAAGGTTTATTTGTGAAGAAAAATTTGCTTGTGAAAAATTAGTTCTATGGTTGATTACTTTTATTTTCATTAATGTACAAAACTTAACAAAAGAAAGAGGAAAGAAAAATATGTATGAATGTATTCTAATTTACATAAATTATAAAATATTTATTCTATAAGGAACACATACATACATAAAGGAAGAATGATGAATTAAAGAAAATAACATTTGAGATGCATAATATTAATAGGTTCCTTAAGAGGAACACCATTCATATCAGCAATTTTATAAGCACCTGAAGTAAAATCCTCAATTACCACAAAGGGTCCAAGCCAATTTGGACTAAATTTTCCTTTCTCACCAGGTAGAGCATTCACATTCCCTTGGTTTTCATATAAGACTAAATCACCTACCGAGAATGACCATTCAATCACCTTGTGATTATATTGTTTCTGAAGTGATTTATGATAGACCTTAATGTGTTCCAAAGTGTTTATTTTTTGTTCATCTAACAATTCTAACTCTTGTAACAGTTGTTCTCAGAAATTATCTTTGTTAATGATCCCATGAAATGAAACACGCAAAGATGGTATTTCTAACTCCAAAGGCATGATAGCGTTAGTGCCATAAACAAGATTATAAGGTGAAGTGTCAGTAGTCATACCAACACTAGTCCTATAAGCCCACAAGTCATGAGTAAGTTGTGTATGGCAATCTTTTGCATGTTTGTTAACTATTTTCTTTAATATTTGTTCAATAACCTTATTCGATGCTTCACCTTGACCATTAGATTGAGGGTAGTAGGGAGTAGAAAATCTATGTTGTATACGATATTTCTCCATGAATTTCATGACTTCTTTGTTCTTGAAGGAAGTACCATTATCTGAAACTATCATTCAAGGAATACCAAATCATGCTATAATATGGTTAAGGATGAAATCATAGATAACATCTGTAGTAGTAGAACAAAGAGGGATAGCTTCTACCTATTTTGTAAAGTAATCCATATCCGTGAGAATGTATGTATGTCCTTGAGAAGAAGCCGGTGAGATTTTTCCAATAAGGTTGAAACCCCAAATGCTAAAAGGCCATGGAGCAACTTGATTACGAAGCTCACAAGTAGGAGCATGAATTAAATTACCATGTTGTTGACACTGAGGACACTTTTTGACGAATGTAAAGAAATATTTCTCCATTGTTTTCTAGTAGTATCCCATTCTAAGGAGTTTATTAACTAAATATTTCCCACCAAAATGTCCCCCACAAGAACCAGAATGAGCTTCCGCTAAAGCTACAGGTACTTTGGTTTTGTTAGGACATCTTAATAGTAAACCGTTATAAGAACATTTGTAAAGAATTTCCCCTAAAATGATCTAGTAGACTACAAGCTTTCTAATATGATTATGTGTGTTCCTTGTTGTCGATTCTGGAAAATTATTATCTTTCAAAAAATGAAAGACATGTGAATACCATTCATCTAAATGCAAGCTACAACAATCAACAGTAAACTTATCAGAAATTGCAGGGGTTTTAAGAGTGTGTATAGTAAATTGAAAGTATTCATCATTATTCTTAAGACAAACCAAAGAAGTTGCACTTGCCATGGCGTTTGTGTGTCGATTATCTTTCCTAGGTAAAGTTTGAATTGTGTAAGAAGAGAATTGTGAAAGAATATCGAGAGCCAAATCTCGATATTGTGTCATCTTATCATTCTTAGTTTGATAAACTCCTTTGATTTGTTCCACAATCAATTGCAAATCCCCATAAATTTCTAAGTTTTTGATATGAAGGGATGAAGCTACTCGTAAGCCAGCTATAAGAGCTTCATACTCTGCAATGTTATTAGTACAAGGAAAAGTTAATTTATATGACAAATGGATAGGTTTCTTTGTAGGAGGGATCAAAATAATGTGCACCCCAGAACCTGTCTTGCACCTAGAACCATCAAAATATAACTCCCAAACATCATCTTGTTTGATTGCAAATATATTCTCATTGGTGAATTCTACTAAGGTAACAGTTGTATTAGAATGAGGACAAGGAGCTTCAGCTAAATAATCAGTTAAAGCTTGTCCTTTAATTGACTTTTGAAGGATGAAATTGAGATCAAATTCTATGAGAAACATCACCCACTTTGCTAATCGACCAGAGAGATCAGTTTTCAAGAAAAGCTATTTTAAAGGATCAAATTTAACAATCACATTAACTTCAATATTCAACAAGTAATGTCAGAGTTTTTTGACAAGCATAAACTAAAGCCAAGAATTGTCATTCTAGTTGAGTATATCATGTTTCATAGTCCAACAAGGTCTGACTAATATAGTATACTGGTCTTTCCTTTCTATCACTATCATGTTGAGCCAACACTGTACTCACAGCATTGGAAGTGGTAGAAGTATATAGATAAAAGGGTTTATTGAATTGAGCAGGTTGTAAGATAGGAGGATTAGTAAGATATTCCTTAAATTGCTCAAAATATTTCTTACATTCATGGTTCCAAGAAAAAGTGGTATCTTTTCTGAGTATAGAAGTAAAAGGAACAGTCCTATTGGCTAGGTTAGAAACAAAGCAATGAATAGATTGTATTTTACCTTGTAAACTGCATAATTGAAAAATATTCTTAGGAGGAGGCATGTTAACAATAGCATCAATCTTCTCAGTATCAAATTCTATGCCTCGCTTAGAAATAATAAATCCTAATAATTTTCCAAAATCAACTCCAAAAGTATATTTCTTAGGATTTAACCTCATGTTGTAACTCCTAATTCTTTCAAATATTTGTCTTAAAATGAACACATGATCTTCTCTCTATATAGACTTCACCAAGGTATCATCCACATAATCTTCCAAAATCTTATGAATGTAATCATGAAAAATCAAAGTCATGGCACGTTGACAAGTGGCTCCCACATTTCTTAATCCAAAAGGAATCATGACCCAATAGAATGTCCCCCAAGGTGTAATAAATGCGGTCTTAAGTTGATCCTTAGTACGAATAAAAATTTGATTATAACCCGAAAATCCATCCATAAAAGATAATAACACATGACCTACTGTTTAATCCACAATCATGTCAATATTACGTAGCAAGAAGTCATCTTTTAAGGATTCTTTATTAAAATCCCAGAAATCAGTGCACATTCTTATTTTATTTTCTCCCTTCGAAACAGCCACAATATTTGAAATCCATTCAGAATAATCAATAGAGTGGATGAATCTGGCACCTAATAATTTTTCAATTTCAGATTTTACTAGTAAAGCGATGCCATGATTCATCTTGTGAATCTTCTATTTCATAGGTTTAGCATTGGGTTTAAGGACAATATTATGACTGACAATCTTGGGGTCTATACTTGGAATATCCACATATGTCCAAGAAAAGATATCCTTATATTCAAGCAAGAGAAAAACCAATTGTTCTCGTTCATCTTGACTCAAACACTTTCCAATTTTGATTGTTTTCTCAGCATCATTCTCATCCACTTGAATCTCAATGGTCTCAGTTATTAATAAATTACTTTGTATGGGAGAATCCATTGGCAAAGGAGAAATATATGATTCATCATGTTCTCCAAAATAGGGTTCACTATTCAGGAAATACAACTTTCTCCTTTTATGATGAAATGTAGGTAGATCTTGATAAGCTCCTAAAAAATCAGTGAGGGCTTCATCCTCAAGAAAATTGTCCAAACTAGGCTTTTGATCCATGTCAAGGAGAAGCAAATTAACCAATTTCAAATATCCACCACAAATATGATTAACATTAAGAGGGAAAGTTGATGGTTTCCTATAAGGATTGAATCATAACCCATAAGTATAATCACAACCTTCATTATCCATGGGTACTTGTATACCTTGTTCATACTTACCACAAACTTTCCCATTTAATCCTAATTTCTTGAGTAAATGATAACCAAAACCATATATGTTGGCCATATCAGATTGAGTTAAAGGAACAACATATGTCACAATGTCATAGCAATATGGCTTTGTTGTCTCAATTGTTTCATCACGAGAAGTAGCAATAAAGTTACTTTTTAATTCCTTAGAAAGCAAAGAATGAATAAAAACTTGTTTTTCAAACTTAGTTTGTTCTTTCATAAATTCCAAATCTGAGACTTTATATTCTCCTAAGAAAGTAGGATTAAAATCCAATGTTCCACAATCATCTCCTATTAGGGAAGAAGCTGGAATCCCATCTTGTTTAACCTTAGGTGGTTGGTCAAGTTTTTTTACTGGTTGTATAGGCTCGAGAACCTTAGCATATTCCACATTTAGGCAAGAATTTGGTGCATCATCTGCATGTAGTGTGTACATCAGATTGTTATAAATGAACCTAACCTTGCACTGAAGATTAGAAGGAACCACATGCATAGTATGTAACCGAGTTCTTCATAATAAAAGGTTATAATTGAGTGGTCCAGGCATAACATGGATAGGAGTGTAGAGAAGCATAGGACCAACTTTAATAGGTAGCGTAATAATACCCAAAGTTTTCTTTGCAATATTATCAAAACCACAAATAGGAATATTATCTGGTTGAATAGTTGTAAGATTGACCTTAATTTCCCTAAGAATATCCATGCTACAAACATTAAGCCAGATCCATTATCAATCAATGTTCTATGAATGATACTCTGATTAATAGAGATAGAAACCATAAGAGCATCATATTGATTCTACACCTCAACAGTAGTTAAATCATCATCAAAAAACACAATAGGAGGTAGAAAAGGCATAGTATGCATGCACTCCAGAAATGAATTAATTTTCTCTTGATTAGGAGGCGTAGTAGCGAGAGTAGATAAAGCTTTTTGCAATGCCTCATGATATGTAGGAGAAGTTTGAAGTAATTCCCATAAAGATATCTTAGCCGAAGTAGCACATAATTGTTCCACTAAATCATATTCTTTAAAGGAAGAAGGTAACCTAGGTGATTGAGGAAGCACGGGTTGAGAAGGAGGTAAAGTAGCTGGGACAGTAGGTTGGGGATTATTTAAGGTGCGATAAGCATGTGAAATAGAATTCATGCTATCAAAGAAATCTAAAGGATCTCTAGGTTTACCCTTAATAGTTATTCAAGGACACCCTTTTACTGTCATTAAAGGTTTAGAAAATACCGTTTTAGGTGTCTCAATGTTGCAAATAGAGGAATATGAAGGTAACCATGCATACACTCTATGGTAAAGGTCAATTGGAGAGGTTGTGGAGGAGGATGAAATAGGAATAGGATCCATGGAGATCTCATTCGAACCATTTGCATTCTCACTTCCATGCACCTCATTAAGGGATCTATCATTTTTTGTAACAAAATCCTCATCAAAGTATTCAAAACAAAAATCATACATGTTGAACACAAGGAAACACTACAAGCATGAAAAATGTAAATGTTTTTGTATTTTTAAAGTAATTTTGTGATTTTTATTTTTTTTTGAAATATAAATGAAAGAAAAAGAAATCTATTTCTATGTTCATGCAAGATCTAATATGAAATGTAAGTCTAACACCAAAGAAAAGAAAGAGTTGTCTATCGCAAGTTCACCAAAATTTAAGATCCAAATTTGGGCTATTCGAAGGGTCTCCTAAGTAATATTTGCATAATGAGAATTGCACAAAGAAAGAGATCCTAAGTCCAATTTCATTATTTTACACTTAATTATTATGATAAGAAATGGACGAAAGATTGCAAAGAAATAGTGGGATAAGATACCTACCTCATAATATAGGAGATCTGGAAAAACTCATTTTCTGACGCCTGTATTGAGTTTCTGGAAAATTCAAAGTATGATCCAGAACTGAAATGTAGAGACGAACAAAACCCAAAAAAAATTTCCATTCCAATGCCGTCTTATGAAAAAGGTTGACCTTGACACACAAATGTCACCCTTGACCCAATAATGTCGACCCTGATCTGCATAGTGTCGATGGAAAATCTATTTGTGGATCTTGGTAGCTCGCTGAAAAGGGTATCCAAATCTGGTCTCAAATCTGTTGTTCTGCACCTATAACTCCCAAAAACATCACCTACAAATATCTGAAAAGAGGGGTTTTGGGGTGGCTATATAGGGTTTTGCCTTAGTCAAACCCCCATTTTGGTGATCTCCACCTCCATGAATAGCCAATTATAGAATGTATGTGTGTCTGTATTGCTCTTTTGAAAAGATCCTTTAACTATGCAATATCAAGATCTAATCTTCTAGATTAACAATCCTAACATAACATAGAAATGAGAAAGCAATGCATAGATTTGAATATGACAAAGAAAGCATACCAAGCCCCCAAGGATAAAGTATTCCCATCAACTCACAATCTATAATTTCTACCCCATGATAATGTCCTTTGAGTGCTTGAATGTTGAGAATAGTAGATCTCAAGAGAGTGCCTTCTTGCTTCAATTAAGATCCACAATAGCTTGTCCTCAAAATGTTTGATTGGAATATGATATGTCCTCCTAGCTTATCCTTCTATATCATCCTCTTGCTTGTTTGCATCATCATTTCATCATTTCATCTCCCAATTTTTGTTTCATGATCAAATGAAGACAAAAGAGAGTGTTTATATAGAGATCTCAATATAGGCCTCCTAGGGCAATGCAAGGGACCCAAATTCAAATTTCACCTTGAATCATGCTCCAATAACAATCACCAACCAAGGAGGGAATATATTAATTCAAATATCAAAGAAAATACTTCTGCATCTGAACCTGGGGACCCATTTTAAGTTCTGGACCCCGATAAGCTCCAGATTTCAAAGTGGGGACCAACACCTGATAGGGGTCTATGTTGACCTCGCCCTTGACCTAGGTCAAGGTAGACTTCAACCCTGACCTAGGTTAGAGTCAACCTCAACCTTGACGTAGGTTAGGGTCAACCTCAAACCTGACCTGAGGTTTCAGGTAGGTCATCAGAAAGTTTCTGAGGACTTCCCAAGTCAGTCATGGACCTAGGAAGGTGAGGGAATGTTCCAGAATGTTAAGAAGGCCTAGAGGCCTAGAGAGAGAGTAGGATGAGGCCCAGGAGGACCAATACATAGGTCCTACCTAGAGAAAATATCCATGGAGAGGGAAACCTAGGAGGATCTACAAGATCCTAACCCTAATTTCACCTAAACATGTATAATCAAGCACAAATGTATCCTAAATGCAAATCTAATATGAAAACATACTAAATGAGGGTGCTAAACCTATCAAAATGGAAGTTCTTCCATTTTAAGATGATACGGTTCTATATGCAGGTGTCAAAGATCTTAGAATCTTTGCAATTATTTCTTCCTCGCTGTAAGTACCTCTAGAGTTCCTAATACCAGTAACTACCTCAGTAATTCTCTATGCATATGCTTTGACATTCTCATCTTCTCTAATCTTTAGTGATTCCATCTTTGTTTTCCAATTTTGTAACTTCGCTTGTTTTGTAAATTTGTCTCCAACATATAATTCTTCTAGTCTTGTCTAGATCTCATGTGTAGAGTCCAATTCCTTCACTTCAGTGAATTCTCCTTGAGATAGGGCACTAATCAGAGATTCCCTTGCAACCATATTGTAGGAAAATAGTTTCTTTTCATCTTCAGTAGACTTTTCCAGCTCATCTTCGGTCACTATCTTTTCATTCTTCTATGTGATCATCCAGTACTTAATTCCCAGACATAGAAAATGTGTTCTCATCTTGTTATTCCAACTATTAAATTTTTCAAGATCAAACTTCAGACTATCCTTCCTATAGTAAGTCATCTTCAGGATCACCTCAAGCTGTTAAAATTTCTCTCTGAGGACCAACAACTCTGATACCAATTGTTAGGAATAAAATTCCACAAGATAATTGAGAGAGGGGGGATGAATCAGTTGTGTAATAGATTATTAAAATTTAAAATTTATGAACCATAACAAAAAAAATAAATAGCACAATAACTACCATCACCATAACACAATGTTTTTTGTCGAAGAAACCCTGTTAAAGGTAAAACCTCGATGGGAATTAACACCCACAAAATAATGTACTGAGATTATAGTATCCCTGCTAAAAGATATTAGCCTTGATAGGAGCTTGTTATTACATCACAATACACAGTCCCTATTAGGAGACAGACCCTATTAGGAGTCAATGAAAGTAGTAGGCTCTCTGCCAAGGCTCACTGCCCAAACAAGCTTAAAGCCACCCTCAAGGATTCACAATCTGTATCAAGTGTATACAAAAAATACACAATCCATTGAACTGTTTGATAGCAAGTGTCTTTGCTTGGTCAGTTCCAATGAAGTACCAACTCTACTCTCTATCCATCAGTCAAGCTTTGTATCTTCACAAATCTCTTCTCTTTTCTTTCTCTACCACACTTTTCACAAATGATAAGATCACTCATATATACCATCTTACAATAGCCCATTAGGTCATCCAGTTAAGCTTTCCTAATACACAATTAACTAGGTCAGCCAATTAAGGCTTCCCATCATACAAATAATTGTATAAGCCCTTGCTAAGATACACACGATACCTATAACAAGTATACAATATTTACAATTCATTACAAATACTTCCGGATCCACTATCCATGCTTAGAATTCATTTCCACTCGTTACAAGTCTGAAGTTGAATAGGAAATAGGTGTTCTCCAAAATACACGCCACAACTGAAATCATTAGTACCCAAAAAAAAAAAAAATTCAACCCATTTCACAATCATATGTTGGCTCTCCATCAGTAAGATTGAAAGTTCTGAAACATCTTCCTCAACAAGATATGCCCAAAACATAGAGACCTTATCTATCCAGAATCACAATCACAATCCAGAAAAATAGTCTTTACTAAAACAACTGTAACATCCATGATATGAAACATAAAGACAAGCGGCCTTAGATGTGAAATCAAAAATTAGTCTTCTTCTTAAATCTAACTTCACTCATTCTAGTTCATCTGTACATTGTCTATACATGCCTTCTAGTCAAGTAACTAGTCTGTCTTCTTCCATAGAGATATATATTGACATCAGTGACAAAACATGAGTATCTACAATATGATTAGTACCAAAAACTGATATCATCCAACACTTTTTGGACAAGGCTGGGTACTAGCCTATCTTTTGGTTCAGCTTACCACCCTCAGACTGATGGCCAAACTAAGGTGGTAAATAGAGTGTTGGGTAACCTTCTGAGGTGCCTAACTAAGGAGTATGGGTAGACTTGGGATGTGGTTATTCCTGAAGCGGAATATGCTTATAATGATAGCAAGAATAGGATGAAAGGAAAAATCCCATTTGAGGTTGTTTATGGCATGCACCCTAGGGGTGTTTGTGAGCTTGGAGATCTTGGTGGAATGGAATATAGAAGTTTCCATGCAGAGGATTTCACCTCTACCATGAAAGAGATACAAGACCAAGTAAAGAAGCAGATATAAGATAGTCAACATAAGCTGAAAGCCAAAGTTGATGAGAAAAGGAGGGATGTTCAGTTTGAAGTGGGTGACTATGTGATGGTCCACTTAAACAAATCTAGACTATAGAAGGGTGTCCCTACCAAAATTTAGATGAAAAGGGTGGGAGCTTGCAATATCTTGGAAAAATATGGAGCTAATGGATATAAGGTGGACTTACCATCAGAATTGAGTATATCTCTAGTTTTTAATGTGAAATATTTGATACAGTTCAGAGGGAAGATGGATGAGATCATTCCAAATATTCAAGGGGTCAGTGGTGATGTAGAGGTTGTTGTATTACCTCCAAAGTTTTAGATGGCGGATGAAAAAGTTTTAGACTCTTGGGTCAAGAAGACCACTAGACACAAAGTCTACATGGAATATTTGATCCAATGGAAAGATGGACCATAATCAGAAGCCTCATGGATTGTAGAGGCCAATTTTAAGAAGGTGGGCATCTTAGAGGATCTAGTGTCCATAGGAGTGACATAGCTCTTCCTTTTTGGGGGAGTATGGTGCATGAGCACCTAGGTAGGCTAGTTGTGGAGATGTAACCTAGGGTTTTCTCTTTTTTTTTTTTGGCTTGTAGTGGTTCTAGCTAGACCATTAGGTGAATAAAGGGACCAAGTGTCCTAGTGTGTGAAGTGTTTGTAGGAGGATAGGTCTTGATAGGTCCTTAGTGACCTTTAGGTCCATTTAGGTCCAATTAGATGTTTATGAAATTTTGTAACAAAATGAGCCAAGTAAGGGACTAGAGGTCCTATTTGATGTTTTTTCATCATATTTGGTGGATTGGACAAGTTTGGGCATAGTTGGACCAAGTTTGGAGATCAAACTTGAAAGTTGCAAAAAGTTGTCAATGTTGTCATTGACAACTTTTATGACAAGTTTGCATCTTTGATGGAATTGGTTATATAACTATCTGAAATCAATGAATTAGTGTTAGGTTCAACTATATAAGACCATCCTCAAGATGTTTGCAGGGTTGGTAAGTTAGAGCAATTTTGTGTATGGACTGTGTGAAGCAATTAGAGTGACTGTTTATGCTTTTTGATGTGATCAGGTTATTTAATGGATTGAAATAACTTCAATAAGATTTGTTTTATGTAATGTAGGTTATTTCAGAACTTCTTGACATGTTATATTGTTAGATTAAATAGTTTTACTTGTTTGAATAAAATCTTTCAAATTTAGTCCAGTTGTTGGTCTGATTTGAGCATAGTTTGCAAATGGGGTCTTAATTCCATTTTCCGCCATGGCTTTGCCATGAGATCTTGGATTATGAGAGTAGACTACATGTACATTGTTTAAATAGTAGGAGGGGCTCAGGAAATGAAGGAAAGCATTTTTAAGGTGATGCCCTAAGCGAGCCAAAGTGGCATGACTAGGGATCACAAGTGATTGCAGAGCTAGCTAGAGGGATTGAAAGCATCCATAGCTTCAATCAGAGAATGTGGGAAGGTAGGAGAGTAAATTAAGGATCACCTAACTAGAGGAGGAGTTTGGAAGAGTTACTTTGTTATCCAAGAAAGTTCATTTCTTGAGAAGACAGTGCAAAAGTCCTAAAACCCTAAATTTTAGGTATGAATGTAGGGAGGACTGTACGGACACCTCTGAGAGCCAAGACCTATAAAATCATTAGGTTCTTGATAAATGGTATCAGGATATGAACTTTTTTTTCATACTTGTTTGGAATATTTGAGAGTTGTTGTAAAAAAGGTGCTCAATTAGGCCTAAAGGTTGTAGCCCTATTTTTGGGAAGATTGCCTTGGAAATTGGAACTCATTTATTGTTAGATATCCAAGAAAGGTTGTGAGGGTTGGAATTAATCCTCTTAACATCCTTGAATCTTTCCTTTCCAATTTGGGAATGTTTGGGATCCAATTGGATTAGATATTGCAGATGGAGCAAGAAAGACCAAATTGAGGTCTAGTGAAGAATATGCAGAGCTTGAATTCTATCTTTTTGGTGTGCACTTGTTGAAGGACTTAGGATCTTGTGATAAGATACGTAAGGTTCCTAGGGTTAGAAAAAGAACCCTAGTAGGTCATAGAGTGACCTAGGAGACCCTAGAAGAGGTCTCAAAAGAAGCAAGACAAGTTCTACATCAAGAGCATTTTCAAGTATCCCACCTAGGGTTTTGTTGGTCGAAGACATCTAAGCATACATTAACTAAAAAGTTGTAGAGATTGGAGATGTTTAAATCAAAGAATCTTATCAAAATCTATGCAAAGATGGAAACCTGAAGGATCAGCACAAACACATTGAAGTGAAAGGGTTAACCAATGCCCTACTATTCCTGAAAGAATTCAAAATAGAATGGATTCACATTGTGCTCAGCTGAGTGCATGATGGTAAAATGTGGTTAGATGAACCTAAAGCAATCAAAAAGTATGTGATTCATGTAGTAATAGGATACCCAATCACCAAAAAGGAAATATCCCAAAGGTACCCTGGATGCCCGGAGATTGAAAAGCTAAATGGAGTTGGACATGACAGAGGTCTGAAAGTGATTTGAATCACCGACCTTGAAATGAATTTTGGTGAATATGTGATTGGATACAATATCTATAAAGAAAGTAGAATGAATAGTGTTTCTTTTGGAGTTGTTGACACTGCATACCTGATAGTAAAGAAAGGTGTGCAACTGGACCTAGCCGAGCTTCTATTGAAGCAACAAGAGGAAAACATGAGAATAATTAGACCAAGATGATCTAATACATGTAAGTTTGGTTCTTTGTTAATGTGCACATTCTTTTACTTTCATAACTTTTTTCCTTCAGTCGGTAATGTCACTTGGGACACAAACTGACTGATCATAACACATATTAGTGAATACATTAAATCACTAGGAGAAAATTTTGTTCCACTATTGGATGCATACTTCAAAAAATTTAAGGATAGGATGTAAAATAGAATGAGAATCCCTACAAAGTTGGTGGAACAATACAAAGATGAGATACGCTTTGTATTTGACACCAACACTACACTCATCAAAGATTGCAACTCCAGAACAACATGGTTACCACCATTCAATTATGAAATTAACATAGATCAGGCTACAAGAGCCATTGATTCCCTACTAAATGAACCAATCAACAAATATATAAGAATATTTGGCACATATGAGGAAGCCAAGTCAAGAATAAAGACTAGCTTAGTAGTCAAGAAATTAGGGAAGAAGCAAATTCAAATGGTGAAAACACTTAAGAAGAAACTCTCAGTAACTGATGAGGAGTTGGAAAAAACAATAGATGTCACTAAGGAACAGTCACTTGTGAGTGAAGGAAAAGAAATAAGTGGTTTTGAGTCTACAGAGTCAGATGCAGAGCCACCAAAGGCAAAGAAAACAAAATTTACTGTTGTAACAGCTACATCTAGGACAAGAAGCAAACCAACTAAGGTAGAGTCACCACCATTGAAGAAAGGTACAGTGAAAACATATATGAAAAGAAAAGCCTCAACCAATAAAAAATCACATAGACAACAAAAGAGATATGTAAGAGGAAGAGAGGATATGGATGATATTGCAAAAGTAGAAAGAGAACAAAGGATCCAAGAATAAAAGGCCAAAATACCAAAGAAGAAACTGACAATAGAAGAGTACCACCTCCTATAGTTATAAAGAAGAATATTGGTGACAATGGTAAGAGTCTTGAAGAGTACAAGAGTGAATTTGATAGTTGCTTTAGGAAAGTAGATGATGTCAGTAGTAATAAGGTATGGAAGGTAAAGGAGTCTAGTGATGAAAATTCTTAGGGAGAATCATTAGATTATACTGATTCTAGAATTTCTACATCAACCTATATGGTCAAGTATGCCCTTAGGGGGAGCATTGGAGGAATACATGAGAAATATATCCATCCCCTGAATTTGAAGAGTAGTCTCTTGCGAGCTTCGAGAGAGCATGTAGAAATGTTTTGGAGCACATTTTATCTTCAAAAGTTGATTCATCATAGGATAGATGGGGTACTTATGAGGAGAATTCTACAAAGATTGGGGAGGAATAGACTAGAGAATCAAGGAAGAGAAAAGTAGAGAATATAATTGATGAATGTGCAGCCAAGGCCTGTATATCTAAAGAGGAAATGAAAGAAGTTAGGAAGAAGATGATTGAGAGAGCTTCTGGGTTTTCAAGAACTATTGTGGAAACTCTTCCACCTCTAGAAGATGCAAAGATAATCAGTCTAATTTCTATTGTGATTTATGTATCTAAACCTTCACTGCTATATTATACATTGCAAGAAGAGAAAATAAAGAAAGTACATAGAAGGAACACAAGGCCCACTAAACTAGATTCACCTCCTAAGAAACAAAAATTAGAAGGAGAAGAGAAGAAAGTTGAATAAAAGGCCACTAATGTGAGACAAATTTGGAAGCCACATATAAAAATGCTAGAGAAGAGAGTAATTGAGAAAGGGATTCTTGTTTCATTAACAAAATACTATGATAGGTATGAGGGGTGTGACAAACTTATGATTGAGGTCACAGTTATTAAACATTTACTAATTTTTAAGAAGAATTTGTTAGAAATTGGAGGTAGTATACTTGAGTAGTTATATGATAAATTAGAGATAAGGAGGAAACTATCACAAAAGGAAGATGAATTGATTTGATAACAAGAAATTAAAGACATGTTGCATGTTGTATATGTTAAAGAGATGGAGAGGATATTGAGTGAACTTAAACCCTTACAGAGAACCAAGACAAGATTAGTAAAGATAATGGGAAGGAGATACAATGAAGTAATTGAGGAGATAGAGAAATCTATAGAAAAGGTACTAATGGGAACTAAAAATGGGAGCATCTCACCACCTAAGGCTCCTAAGCCCAAATATATTGAGAAAGGTGAATCATCGAAGACAACTAAAATAAACCTTGATAAATCATTGAGTGAAGATGCTAGTCCTTGTGTGAGCACTATGAAGCAACCATATTTCTATGTTTATGGTGTGCCTGTGTTGATGGACACTTCATAGGATGTGAATGACCCCTCTGTGCAGGATACAAACATAAGGAATCATTGGCAAGGATATGAAAGAGAAGGAAAAATAGAAAGTGATGAAAGAGTGGAAGATAAAGTGAATAAGGTTGAAGTGAAATAGGAAACTGTTACATATCATTCTTCAACTTTATTGTTGGCAATTGGAGACAAGGATTTGAGTACTCACATTATAACATGGATGTGGATGAACTAATGAATCTATCATTAATAATATTTTCCAAAGCTAAAGAAAGGTTTGCATAGAAAGGAGAGAAGAAAACTAAGGTAATGTCAAGAGAAGTTGACACGCTTAAAAAAATACTTCCAACACCTATTGTTTTTCAAGGATAATATGATGTAGAGAACTTGAACAAGGCACTAGATGACTTTGACAGTCACTATGAGTCATTAGAGAAGATGGTTGAAAAGAAGGCTGAGAAGAAATACCTCATGAAGAAATTGGAGGAAGTGTTCAACTCTATTTCATGGGACTTGGGAATACTAAACAAGACTACATTTGAGGCAAACAATTGTGTCACACATGGAAGGAAGTTATGCAGTTACTGTATCAACCGTATCAGACACATCAAAAAAATTAAGGACATAGTAATGAAGGATAGAACTACTCTGGATAAGTTGATGGAAAGTTGTGAGACCTCCTCACAATCTATGTTGGAGATAGGCAGAGAGGTGTAACAAATTTTGGACAAACTGAGTGTACTTGATACAAAAAGAGGGAGAGTAATGGAAAGGTTTGGTTTTCTTAAGAGTCTAATAAATCCCAAGCTATCAATTCTTGAGGTTCATATTTGTGAACTAGGGAAGAAATGGCATGCCCTTATAGCACATATTCCTATTGACCTAAAGACACTAGAGACTTCTTCATTTTCAATGAATGGGCCTATTAATGTGAGTTAGATATTGGTGAAGACCTCAAAAGAGGAAGTGAAGATCTTGCAAAACTCTTTCTGAGTTGTACCTACAATGATCTAATTTTATGGTAAGTATTTGTATAATTTTGGTGTATTATAAATTTGTGTATACCATTTCCATTTATTTGTAAGGGGGAGAAGAGAACAGATGAAAAATGTATAGACAATTGTATAGAGTAAAGGATATACAGAGATATCTTTTTGGTATTGACACAAGTAGTCATTTTTCACTAAGTGTTATCCTCAATTCCAAAGGGAGAGATTGTTGTAAAGTGATTGATTTTTGAATTAATATGGGACACTTGAGGATTGTCATTTATGGTAACACATCTGGTATGATGATTGCTTGGAGTTTTTTATAGTTTTGGAGATGATGATTACAAAATGACTAAGTACAATGAATAGAAATACAAAGTATAGCACTATAGTTTTGGACAACTAAGATAGTATATGATGAATGGTGAATGGTGACATGTGAGCTTAGAGGAAGACATTTTGGGGTATGTATGACCTTCAGGTAAGGTTGCTTGATTTTTGGTGTTGATTGTAGTGAGTTACAATGTTCTAAAGACATGTGAAGACAAAGTAACAAAGATACATGATAGATGAATAGTCATGATGATTAAGGGAATATGACATGGAATCCAATCATACTAAGTTGGATTGGGATTTTGTATTACCTATGCTTTGGTTTTATAAGATCACCCACTTTGTATTTACTCTTTGCATAAGTATTAATTATATTTTGTAAAGTATTAGAGATTCAACTTCATAATGTAATACATATATATAATGGAACTATCTAAGCATAGATAATGTTATTTTTCATTTCTAAGATTAATTATATCAGAACTATTTTTTATTATAAGAGCAATGTGCTTAGTATACCTTTAACATGGTTTTGTATTCCCCTAACATGTAAATTTTCTAATGTAATATTCAACTCCTTACAGGGCTAGGTCTCCTAACAGGGACACTATACTTTTAGTACATATTTGTGGGTACCAACCCCACGAAGATTTTCCCTTGGCTAGGATTTCCTAGACAAAAATTTATGGTGTTATGAGTTATGAGTTATGAGTTATGTGCTTATGTTCTTTTCATTTTATTAATTATATGGTTAACTTGGAATTTATTAAGTTCATGTTTAAAGTGATGTAATAATGATTCACCCCATATTACTTAATCCTAACAAAGACATGTTTTCACTTCTAGAAGATAGGACACATTGCAAGGTTCTTTAGAGAATGGAACAAAAATGCAAACAAAATGGTTAATCAATTAGACAAGAAAAAGGGAAAAGGCTTGTGAATGTCAAAGAGACCAGGAATTAGATGAACATGACTTGGGTAAAGAAGAGTGAAGACAAACACTTGGGATATTACACATATTCACTATGTGTGGAGAATTCATCATCAAACTAAGTCATATTTGACTTAGGAGAAAGAAAGCATTTTTGAGTCCCTTGAAGACCCCCTAAATGGATGTGTATTAAGTTATATTTTCATATTTAGATGCATATGATTTGATTTATGATATAAAGTTTTTTTTAACTGCAGGAAGATTTGGTTGACCACTACCATGATCTTTGAAGGTATAAGCTATTTACTTTTAACTATTGATTCACTTAATGTTGTAGTGTGATGATAGACAAAAGGTGATTTTAGGTCTCATTGTGTACCTAGGCATTCAAGGGTTATAGCCAAGAGAAGGATTTGGTGAAGAAACTTGCAAGAGTTTGTGCAACTCATTGAGCAGTGACATAAGAGGTATTTATCAAGATCTTTGAGCTTGAATTTGTTGTTTGGAGGATGGATACACCTATTATTGTAGAGATTAATGAGAGGCCAAGGTCTAAATTCAAGAAACAACCATTTAAGTCAATTGAAGATGATCCAAAAGGTGCCCTATCAAGTGTGACATATAATGTAATGCACATAGAAGAGGTTAGGTCATATATCTATTGCAAGATTCAATATTTAGGTGAATCACATATTCATTCACTATATGAAAAGTTGTGTACTAGTATGGTGTTAATGGATGAGCACGGAGTGATCATTGACAAGGGTTTTAAACACATGATACAAATTCCCTCTGAATTTGAGGAAGAATAGGTTAGATATGTGTTGAACAAGGTTCATAATAGTTTCAAGTGGCTTTATTGACCCTACAAGATAACCAAGGAAGTCATTCATGTCATTACTCGATTTTGTGCTACTAGTGAAGTACCCCAACTTAGGTAAATTCCATAGGATGTAACCACAGACATTAAAAAAATAAAAGTGGCACAAATGTGTGATGAAAATAACTAATATCCCTCACCTAAATGTCATATTTTCATCAATGGTGATTGGATGTAATTTTTTTACTCAAGAAGAATCAACAGTGTTCCTACTGATACAATTCACTATGCATATAGGATGGTGAAGGAAGATGCAAAGAATGACTTGTGTGTTGTGATGAGAGATCATTTATTTCTAAACATGTAAAAGATAAAGAAAGAAAAAATGAAAGCATTTAAGTTCAGTCAATTTCTTATGGGTCTATTCTTTTACTTTCAAAACTACTTTCCTAGTGTTGGTACTATTAATTAGATGGAAGGTACACTAGTTCTGGTTCAGATGAAGAACTATGTTAGATTAATAGATAATAACTTCAAAGAGAAAGATTGGGGTTAATTTTGGGAGTTTCAAAGTAAAATGCATCAGAGATAGAGGTTATAGTTGAGAATGTTCTAAAGTATGAAAATGACATATGTTTTATAGTGGATATTGATACTTGTAAAATGGAGGCATTAGTACCTAGGAACTCATAGGCAATGCCTATGGGTTATGAGGTAGAAGATGATATGATAATTCTATGTGCATAAGATCTTATATAAAAATCAGTAGATACAAATGACCCTAGGTTTGGAGCCTATAAAGAGAAGAGAATGGAATTTCATAGCAAGTTAAACAAACCAGTCATAGAAAGGAAGATTAGGAAGGAAGTGGAGGAATTTTATCTAAAGAAAGGGTTCGCAAAAGAAGCTATTGATAAGACAAGAGAAATATACTAAGTTTAAATTTGGCACATAAACAATAGTTACTGGAGGTGATGATGTGGAAGATTTTTATTATACAACTGGTGGTACCCCAACTGGTAGGAAAACAAGTAGTGCTACAACATTGATAAGTAGGAGATATTTTTCCACAGCAAGTCAAATTGTGATATTGCTATCAGGATTCAACTGTGTAGTTTTTGAGTCAAACTCATTGACCCATAAGTCATGAGTAGTGGTTCACATGAACCGATCTCTCATGAGAATGAATGAAACACTTAACACTCATTGGATCTAGGTGATGCTCACAGAGGTGAAGCACTGGGACTTCCCGGGAGGTCACCCATCCCAGTACTACTCCAGCTCGAGCGCGCTTAACTACAGAGTTTCC
>MU222111.1:107906-127718 GCA_018584345.1 Thuja plicata | reverse complement strand
TTCGATCATAGGATTTGTTTAGCCAAATAGATATTTAGGAATTAAATATGATGTATGATTGATACAGATTTAGGATTTTCTGCATTTGACACTCAGGTCGAGTAGAGTCAGTGAAAACTCAGAATTTACCTAGTACAATAGGACTTTGATGGTTTAGAAGAATAACAAATGCAACAAAATTGGTTAGGGTTGCAAGATGCCAATTTTGGGGTGTTACAACACCTATTAGAATGTTCCATGTAGTGATCCTTCATTATGCATTTAGATGCTGATGACAGATCTGCTCTTTCCAATGCCTTCTATGATCTCTCAATCTGATATGTCTTTACTCTTCTTTTCACTGCTCTGTCATTCTTCTTGATCTAGGCTTCTTCTCAAAATGAATTACTGTTCATCTCTCATGAACAACAACCATTCTCTATATATCTCTTTTCTTTATTTCTAGGGTTAGAAGCAATCTTATATATCTTTACGAATCTGGCAGCGAGATCTAGTTCAACGATCAAGATCTATTGTTTATGCCTCTAATGCATTATGATTTCTTGATTTGCTCCATGCCATGCATAGTATAAAAAAATTAAATGCGTAATTAACTCAGTAGACAAATATTAAATGCATACAAATGTTGGCCCAAATCTCATACAAGTCGGCCTAAACCTTTTACATCAAAGTTTGAATCAATCCTGACATGTATGCAAAAATTGTTCTGCTTGGCACTTAACATATTTGTCACTTGACACTTAATATT
Organism: Thuja plicata; assembly: GCA_018584345.1. Taxonomy (NCBI): domain Eukaryota; kingdom Viridiplantae; phylum Streptophyta; class Pinopsida; order Cupressales; family Cupressaceae; genus Thuja; species Thuja plicata. The sequence goes on along the minus strand of MU222111.1, from coordinate 126,970 downwards.
CTACTTGGCTTGGCATGGTGTAACTCAAAAACCTAAAACTTTCTTGGCAATGTTGCTTGGCCTTGAATTTTTAGGTCAGCCACAGTGATAACCAACTAAAACTTCCTAAGTAAATGTCTCAGTGTAGGTCACTAATCATTAATAAAACTTAGGGATTAACAATCTACCCCTTTGATATTAGTGACAAAACACACTTATCATTTCAATTTAATCCATCCAAAATTTTTCCTAAGTACATACTGTACTCCCCCTAGCAATGCACATCATACTACATTAAAAAATTTACATAGTATACATGCCTTAAAAAAAACATTTACATTGATACCTTGTATTGATCTCCTTATGTTGTATCTTTGTTAGTCCTGTCAGATTCCCCCTTTTTTTGTCACTGATTGCAGGTGGGGTCAAGTTATACTTGTCCAAAAATTGTTTATGAATTTGTAAGGTGGACACAATTTTAGTGTCCCAACTATCCTTGTCAAACTTCATAACCTCTATTTTCACTTCTAGCTCGATAGCTAGACTTACTAAATTTTTTGCAGTGGAGAGATGAGAATCTCTCTTAACCAATTTCTTTGCAGATGAAATTTCTTTCTAAATAAGCTCTAGATGAGGTATCAGGCTTGTCTGAATAGTAATCAATTTGGTCCTAATCCAACCATCTTCGGCCATGAGCTCGGCTATCCTCCTTTGTGAATGAGTCAATCTATTAAAATGTAAGGAGCTAGTGATAGCATCCATACTCAATGAACTTCCAGTTGACTTTAAGTCTAGTTGAAATTTTTGTAAGGCCTGTAGATTATCCTTTGTGAAGAATTTAACATCACATTACCTCTTATAAAAAGAATAAAATTTTTTGCAACTGCCTCTAAAATTTCTACTAGAGAAGAAAGTTCAACCTGTTTTACCGCAATCTCTCCTGAGATTTTTGCTAGTACTTTGTTCTTGAATTTCCTCTCGGACCATTGCAATAACTTCTCATTGGCTTCAATATTGTCATCATTTACCTTTTGCACAATATGAACTAACTATTCAAGAAGAGGAGCTTGAGATTTTTCATCTTCCATGTCAAAAGCTTTTACAAATATGTCTTTGATGTCATGTAACACTTGCTTTTGCTTCTGCTCCCTTTTCAGTTCCTCCTATCTTTTATTCCTCTTAAGTAGCTCTTGAAGAGTCTCAATCTGTTCATAAGACAAAACATTGGGATCCCATGGTGGAATCACAATAACTTCATCTAATGTGACATCAAGAATCAGAGACTTCTTCCTCATAACTTTTCTTCTTTTGAATTTAGGTGAGCTATTGCCTGACTTCGTTTGTACAATACCTTTTCCAATTTTAGAAGTAGTCACCATCACATTTTTTAGTTCAGTTAAAATTACCTATTGATCAAGAATGCCTCCTGCTTTAAGTCCAGTGGGAGTTGATGATGTAGAGTGTGGTAGATCAACCAACACTTGCACTGCCTCTTGTTATTTAGGCTCATTGTTAGTATCCCTTATCTCCTCAATACTATCTAGAACTAATTTCAAAACCTCTAAAATAGGTGAATGTTGTGTAATTACCTCTTGTTCATTTGATTTCTCCTTTTCTTCTTCTTTATGAGCATCTTTATCCTCAGGTTCCTTTTGAGTTCTCTCTTGATCTTCCTCTATACTCTTCTCTCCTTCAGCCTCAGTGCCTTAATAGGTGATTCTACAGTTGAGTCTCTTAGCTCATCCTGACCCTCGACATCCAAATTGTTAGAGTCATCAATTGTCATATCAATTGGACTGTCAATTATCAGATCAATAGTGTTAACTGTCTCTATTTTTTCTTGTGCTTCTGCTCCAGTCTTGTCATGCTCAGTAGAAATTTGAACTATTGATTTTTGTGGTATAGGGGTGGATTCAATTTCTTTAGCCTTCAACTCAGATGTTCCTTCATCATTTTTCTTCTCTTTCGGAGCAACCAATCCAAAGATTTCCATCCAAATCCTAGTACTCTATTGTACTATCCCTTCAATATCATTTTTCAAAATAGCATAACCTCTTTGTTTAGGTATGAATTTATGCTTATACTCTTCAAAAAAAATTACTCTTTATTTCTTGGTTAGCTCAGGAATTACTTGAGCTAATGTCCCTTCCCTTATCTATCTTTCATTTGTGAATGCAAATTCCCATTTGCTAGATAGAAAATCATATAACTCACTCGGTACATTGTTTCCTATCTCTATAAGAGTTAACTTGAAATTACACATCATGTCTAGAAGAGCTTCCTAAACTTTATGCTTATCTTCTACCTTCAATTTTTCATACTTGATAAACTTAAAACCAGATAACCCTGTAGAATTTCTCAAATTCTCACATACCTCATTAATATTTATGGGTCTCTTGAATGGTGTTGTTGGTATGTTGCTGGGTTCATCATTTTTTGTCTTGTCTTCATCACTTTCTAGATCCAAATGTTGTTTCCTTCTTGGTTTCTTAACTTGTAGGCTTGTCATAACCTTTGTTGCAAGTTCTATCTTCGATCCAAAGCTACTCTCTCCAATCCTCTTTACATAAACTTTTGTTTTCTCTACTAGTGATATGGAAAAAGATGCCCTTATCTTTGGATGATTTGCAATGGGAGGGGTAAATTTAGGTTTTTCTTTACTCGACTTGGTTACCTTGGCTACTACTGCTCTCTTTCCTTTTGCTTTAATAGTAATCTCTTCTTCAAATTCACTGACTTCTACTTCTTGTTCTTTAGATACATCTTCTCCTTGTCTAGTAGATATGTCTAGAGGTGCATCCTCTAGCTCCTCATCCCTCGGCAAGCCAACCATCTTTTTCATATTTTTCACAATCTTTTTCCTCTTTCTCACCATGGTTCCTACCTTAAGATTCATTGAAATCTTTTCCTTAGCTTCATCATAATTTTTGAATATTTTTTCTTTAGTATCAATCTCCTTTGCTAGGAGTGTTGTGATAGCTACTGATGTTTCATCAATGTTAACTTCATAGGGAAATGTCTCTAGCCATGATACCCTAGGTGTCACAACCTGAATGTAAGTGTAACCTATATTGACTATGAAACATATCTCTTCATAGTGCTTTTCCACAAGTGAATTCAGAATTCTGGTCCTCAACCTAATTTTATTTTTGAATTCCACAAAATATTTTACCATAATACTATTGAAATTATTGCCTAATTGCTTAATACATTCACTAATATGTACAGTAATAGGTCTATCCTTCTTCCAAATAATATTTCCCAGTGTAGGAAATGACTTCTGTACATAGAAGAATATATAAACTAGCAAAGAGCCAAACTTACATGATGAGATTTTATCTTTTCTGATTGATAGTAAGTTCTCGGCTAGTTGTGTCAATTGCAGATCAGCAAGGTCGTAGGTGTGATTCTTCTTGACTATCTTCCATGCCTGGTCTATGGTTGTATAGGGTACACTATCTAGTCAATTCGACTGATAGAACTTGTGAGAAATCAATCTCACTCCAAAGTCAAGTTCTAAATCTTCAATTATATAGATAGTCATACCTCTATTGTTCCAGACAACTCTAGTGTTAGCTGTTATTTCTTCTTTACTTTGATCTCTCATAGCTCATTTACCACTAATAATAGGATATCTAGTTACTCTATGAATAATATCTTTTGTGATCCTAACTGGTCCATTGTCCAGCCAAATATACATATTATGAACTCAGCTTAGGACAACCTTAATCCATTCATCCTTGAAGTCTAGCAGAAAATCTAGGGCACGAGTTAACTGTTTGTCAGCTAAATGCTTGAATTCATCTTTCAGAATTCCATTTTTGTATAACTTGCTTTAGGATTTCCTTAATTTGTTATCACCCACTTCACCAATTTTAACCATGTAGCAAGATCTAACATCATGGATCATAAGTACCTTTGGTGGGAGCAATGAGAGAGCTCTGTTTAGATAACTTAAAATTGCTCTTTTGGGAATGGCTCAAAATTTTGGTGGTGCACACGCATCACTCCTTACTAGATTAATTTGTTTCAGCTCCTCCATTCCCTTGACTGGTGTAGAAGAACTTGCAACAATAATCTCTGAAAGTAGGGTTCAAGAATGAAGAACAAGGTACCTCATCAAGTAACACTTTGCACTGTTCAACTTAGGGTTATCGACGACACATTGACAAAATTATCAAAACAAACTTTACTAAGATCAATTCTGCAACTTCTTTGATCACTCTGTGAATGCTAAAAATTGCAAGGTAAAATGAATAATAGATTGTTTGTCCTTATATAGACTCGAAAGGTCAAGATAGGTAAGCAATAAATATTCTACCTGTTAGGTTAGTGCAAGCCAGCTGTCATTGGCTGACTAACACAACTTGCATACCACTCGGCTTACCATGCTCGGCCATCACATCTTACTCATCCAACCAACTCGGCACCGATAGTGTAGATAGCTCTTCTTGGCATTTGTCATAAACATGTCCTGGTGCATCTTAGCATATGCAGATATGGACTTTGGTATATTTACATATTAGGAACTAATGTAAGATTTGAAATTTAAATGCAGTTCCTTACATACCTCTATGGCTTAGTTAGAGATTGTGTGATCACCTAATCCATTGGATTGGGTGACCTCGGCTTCAGTGGATTCACTGCTTCCTGGCTCTGTTTTCCTTACCCATATCTAGTTCATCTGTGCTCTTATTTCTTCAAAAGTAGGAGCAGGAACTCTTCTTCTACACTCTCTCTTAGTGTGACCTATCTTTGAACAACTAAAATAGACTAAGCTTCCATTCATCCAACTCTTAGATTTCCCTCTGACATGTGTCTTTAAGCAATCTTCAGGTGCATGTCCATATTCTTCATAGTAATGAAAACTCTGCCTTGTATTATAATCCCAGTTGTAAGTGTTTCCCTTCTTAGATGCTTTTGTTTGTGTCTTTGATGTCCATTTCTATTTAGCATTGGATCTTCAGTCTTGGGCTTTATGACCATGTTTTTGACACTTGTGACAATAACCATTAAATCTTGGTTTGGGAGGTGCATGACTTTCTTTAGCCCAACATTCATGTGCTTTATGTCCAAATTTCTTGCAATTAAAATAGTAACCATTGAACTTAGGTTTAGGATTGGACTTACCTTTCTATCTTCAGTAAATATTTTTTGTATGACTTGGTTTTCCTTAGTGGTGGAAAACACGCTTGTTGTGCTTTATCTTTGCATTCCTCCTTTCACCATTCTTATATGATTCTCCTTTCTTAGCAGATGTCTTTGGTTCAATGTCACCTAATCTAGAAGAATCTTTTGACCTCCTTGATGCTTCCATCAGATTCTTAAAATGAGTCAAAGCTTCATTAGGTTTATTCAACCTTTCATTCAGTTGCTTCTCAGTTCTCAAATCATCTTTCAGTTGATTGTTCTCAGATCTTAGATTTATCATTTCTATATCTTTCCTACTAATCTCCTAATTTTCAAGTAGAAATTGATTTGCCATGTCAACCTGATTGATTGTCATCATTTGCACATCATGTGTCCTTTCATCAAGTCTAACAGTTATCACTTTTTTATCTTCTTCTTCCATAGCATTGTCATCTTCAACTTTCTTCTTTTGTTCCACTACCTCACATAGTCTCACTATCTGCATTTCTTGTTCTCTTTTTATGTTTTTGACTTCTAAACACAGTGCATTGTTCTTTTCTACTAGATCTGCAATTGTTGCATCACTCTTAGTAGAATCTCCATTTTGAAATAGATTTCCAGTGTCATCTTCCTAGTAATGAGTATCATTCATTTGTTTGGCCAAATCTTTCCTAGCTGTTAATGATTTCTTCAATTCCTGTCTTGCTATCTCAAGCTGATGTAATGCTAGCTGAATCTCAATCTTCTGATTCTCAATGACTTTACCCAACTTGTAAACCTCCATCTCAAGATCTATACTCACAAGCTGATTAAAATCTTTTGTATGTCAACTGTGCTTTGATACCAATTGTTGGAAGTACAATAATGGGAAAGAAAGATATCAAGATGGGGGGGGTGAATCATATCTTAAAACTTAACCACTTAAAACAAATTGATTCACATTCATACATATATGAATTTAACCTAACATTAGATAGCATCAATAACATGAAATGTATAACTCATAACACAAAATTTTGGTAACCCAAAAACCAAAGTAGGTAAAACTGGGGTGGGGATGACACCCACAAAATCTTCACTACTACAGCCATAAAGTGTGCATGTTAGGGATACAAGAGTTTGATTGCAACATGCAATCTACCTAGTTAAATATTTTTTTTGTTAAGAACTAAAGATCATTACAATCTACCTAGTTAAAGGATTTCAAATTACAATAAAGTAAGCACTTGGCTAAGAGATTTAAAATAGTCTGCTAGAACCACTCTTTTAAGAGATTTCACCTAATACACCTGTTAGAATGTTCCAAGTAGTGATCCTTTATTATGAAATTAGATGTTGATGACGGATCTACTCTTTTCAATGCCTTTTGTGATCTCTTAATCTGATATGTCTTTACTTTTCTTTTCACTTCTCTTTCATTCTTCTTGATCTAGGCTTCTTCTCAAAATGATGTATTGTTTATCTCTCATGAACAACAACCCTTCTCTATATATCTCTTTTCTCTGTTTCTAGGGTTAGAATCAATCTTATATATCTTTATAGATCTGGCAACGAGATCTAGATCAACGATCAAGATCTATTGTTTATGCCTCCAATGCATTTTGATTTCCTAATAGGCTCCATGCCATGCATAGTATAAAAAAATTAAATGTGTAATTAACTCAGTAGACAAATATTAAATGCATACAAATGTTGGCTGAAATCTCATACAAGTCAGCCTAAACCTTTTACATCAAAGTTTGAACCAATCCTGACATGTATGCAAAAATTGTTCTGCTTGGCACTTAACATCTCTCTCGCTCAGCACTTAATATTCTACTTGGCTCAGCATGATGTAACTTGACAACCTAAAACTTGCTCGGTAATGTTTCTCAGGTTTGAATGTTTAGCTCGACCACAGTGATAACCAACTAAAACTGCTTAAGTAAATGACTAAGTGTAGGTCACTAATCATCAACAAAACTTATGGATTAACAATATTTAGTATGAATAAACTAAGAAAACATCTTATTGAGTTGAAAGGACAAATCCCCACAGCCTTGTATAGTAAGCTTGAAGTTATGTGGTGTTGAGCAATCAAGAAAGATGGAGAGCTACTAGGGTATGTTTTAGTCCAATTACAACTAGAGCTGTATAAGGAAGAAATCAAAGAGACTTTTTAGAAAGTTAGACCTAGATTCAAGATCAAGAAAAGGTTGATGAGGATGCTCAATGGTGAATCTTAGTCTGTGCATGATAAAACTAATAGTATGTTGAATAAATTATTGGGTCTTATTGAACATAAGGAAGATGAGTACAAAGAAGAAAAGGAAAATTAAAAGGATAGTGATGAACCTAAGATTACACAGATGAATAAAGGATGGATTGTTGATGGTGTGAAGATCACACTTGATAACATTTATTTGTATGAGCCCATGGATACCATGGACACCAGAGGTGATGTTACTATCATGTATATTCCTAAAGATCAAAGAGACACTATAGAGAAACATGAGAAAGCACCCAAGGACACTCAAGAATATCAAGGAAATGACACAAAGAATAGAGAAACTGGTCAAGATATGACCAAATATGCATTAGCTAAAACACCTATAGATGATCAAATAAAATAGGTAATAGTGGTCAAGGTATCAATTTAAAATGCAGAAGCTAAACATGAACCTAAGGAGAAGACCAATGACAAGGAAATAGAACATGTAACAACTTTTAATTCTATGTCTTATAGAATTGATGGTATGGATGAATTTATACCAGCTATTAAAGGGAAAATAGATTTAAGTATTATGATTTCTAAGGAAATGATAGATATTTATGTGGATATTAAGTCCCAAGAAAAGAAGGTGAAGATGAAACAAAAGGCACAAGTTATACTGACTGTAAGGGATATACTATCTAACTTAGTGCCTAAAGTATAGTATGCTGAGAAGGCCACACTAATTGAATAGCTAAGTAAATTGGTCACAACTACTAGTAAGAAAATAAAAAGTGTAGAGGATGTTGCCACAATGAGAGTAGAAATGGATTATAAAAGGAAAAGGTCAGAAAAGTGGGCTCAATATATTGTTCTTGACAAAAATACCTTAACAATGGCAATGAACCAGGTAAATGATTGTGTAATTGAAGGTGGTAAGATTCTTACCTCAACTTATGATTTATAACATTTTATGAAGCAATTAGATAGACAAAAATATGAATCTCAACAGGATCTAAGGGTATTATACAAAATTTTGATTCTATTAATGGTTCAACTACAAGTTTTAGAGGTCAACTTAGTTAAATCAATCATAAGATTAAGGCTTATAGGGATGAGAAAGAAAAGAGGATTGCAACCTTAATGGAGTTATAGAGTCTATTGATTCCTAAGTTAAAATTTTGTAAAAAGGTATTAAAGAGGTTGGAATAGTGTTAGTCTCATCTTCTCTATGGATTGTAGAAGGATTGGAGAAGCTTTCACATTTTTTGCATGGACACATACTTATCATGGATAACCTACTCAACACCTGGGTTAATGACTTATATGTTTTGAAGGCCACTTTTGGTGATGTATTCAGTAGATTATAATAGGTATATGCTACTCTATTAATAAAATTTTGAATTTTTCTTATCTTTGTATACCTTTTTCATTGTTGTCAAAGGGTTAGTAGTATAGAGTATAAATTTGGTTAAGTATATGTAAAGGGTAATAGTATAGGTAGTAGTGCATTGTATTACATGGAATTGCATGATATGTTTTGTAGTTACCTTAGGGGGAGTTATCCTAAGAGGGAGTTATTTTTTATTCTCTATACTTGATTTTATAGTTAGACACTAAGCAATTTTGCAATTATTCCTAAGTGTTTCCATCAATGCCAAAGGGGAAATTCTTGGCATTTTGATGCAGATGACTATATCCTAGATCATGTGATGAATGTTGTAGTGCTTTCATTGTCAGAAACAATATTTATAGGTTTATTGAATCCATTATACTAGTGATGAAGGTGACTACACAAGGATTTGTCTAATTATCTAGTGTATCAGTGATAACACAGTTAGTCATGGTGAATTCAGTGTGTGATGATAACTATGAGGATTCTGATGGTGCGGTGACACTAGAAGTATCTACAAAATTATTTTTCCTACATCTATAAGAATCTAAGAAGAATACCGGTAATATTAGTAAGAATAGTGATTAGTCAAACTAGTCTAGTCAAATTGGATAAATCGATTGAGCAGTGAAGTCAAAGTAAAAGACTGATCAGTTTAAGTGTTGAATTGTTGAGGGTTGACATTGAAAATTTCATTTTTGTATGCTGGAGTGATCATTTAGGAATTTTTAATTAGATCTAGAGGATAAAAAAGGTAACACATTTTAGGGTTATTCCACTGACCTAATTGTGTTTATAAGAGATGAAATTGAAAAGATAAGTGCTTTTGTTGAGTGTTTTTTGGTGTTAGATCATTGAAGGTGAAGCTTGTATGATCATAGTAGCATTGTAAGTAGTACATAAGTGGATATGTCAGGAAAAAGGTACCTTCATTAGGTCATTCTTTGAGTTTCTTACTCAAGGAAAGTTCTAACAAGCTTGCAATAAAAATCCTTTAACAAGGTTACTCCTAATAGGGTATGGAGGATCCTAATAGGTCTGAAGACTAAACCCTTTAATAGGGTGAATCTCATAAGGAGTTTCAAATCCCTTAATAGGGTAGTTCCTAACAAGTCTTTGTAATAGCTCCTAGCCGGGCTATAGATACTCATAACTAGGTATACCCTTGGAAGGGTGTTGTAATGCTCATAATAGTGTTGAGCTTATTGGTGCATTAGTGATATTTATGTATGATATTTCCACCATGGTTTTTCCCTCTAACAAGGGTTTCCACACTAAAAAAATGGTGTCTTTGTGTTGATTTTGTGGATGCATGTTTTGTTATGCATTTATGTTATATTTTTCTTTAAATATTGGTTACTTTAGAATTTGATGAAAATATTTTGTAGATGTGTTGTTGCACTGATTCACCCCACCCTCCTCTTAGTTCCTTGTAGAATTAATAAGGTGAGATGAATTTTTTCCTTGGATTGCAAATTACATAAATTGATAAAGGTACTTTCATATCTTAGTCTAAGTATGTAAAAGACTTTTTGAAGAAATTTGGCATGATAATTCAAAGCCAGTTGGTACTCCTATGTTTACTTGTTGTAAATTGACAAATATTGATGATACACCTAATGAAAATCAAACAAGATACATATCTATGATCAGTGGCTTACTATACTTTACATAAACTAGATGAGATATTATGAATGGTGTTTGGATTTTTGCCAGATTTCAAGTAGAACTAAAGGAAATACATCTTGTTGTTGTTAAGAGGATACTCAGATACTTGAAAGGGATAGTTGATTATGGAGTATGGTATGGAAAGGATGAGAATTTTACATTGAGTTCATATGCTCATGCAGATTGGGTAGGTAATGTGGATGACAGAAAGAGCACTAGTGGTGGAGCATTCTTCTTAGCTAAAAGATTGGTTCCATGGGAAAGTAAGAAATAAAATTACATAACTCAATCTATTATTAAAGATGAACATGTTGGTTTTTTTATTAATTGTACACAAGTGATATAGATGAATAAAATGTTGAAATATATCAAAGTGAGTATTAATGAGCCTATTGCTACCTATTGTGACAATTCAAGTGCTATAAATATTTCAAAGAACCCTGTGTTGCATTCAAAGACAAAGAATATTTCTATTAAATATCATTTATTAAGAGAAAATAGTGAGAAAGAAGTCATATTGGAGTATGTGTCTACTGTTGGATGATATCAGTTTTTGGTACTAATCATGTTGTTGATACTCATGTTTTGTCACTGATGTCAACATATATTTTTGTGGAAGAAGACAGACTAGTTACTTGACTGGAAGGCATGTACGAACACTGTACGGATGAAACATAATGAGTAAAGTTGGATTTAAGAAGAATACCAAGTTTTGACCTTACATCTAAGGCTGCTTGACTTTATGTTGCATATCATGGATGTTACAGTTGTTTTAGTAAAGACTATTTTTCTGGACTGTGACTGTGATTCTTGACAGAGAACGTCTCTATGTTTCAGGCATATCTTGTCGAGGAAGATGTTTCAGAACTTGCAAGCTTACTGATGGAGAGCCTACATATGATTTTGAAATGGGTTGAGTTCAATTTCTATTTGGGTACTGATGATGTTAGTTGTGGCATCTATTCTAGAGAAGACCTATTTCCTGGCCGACTTCAGACTTGTAACATGTGGAAATTAATTTTGAGCATGGATTGCGGATCCAAAAGTATTTGTAATGAATTGTAAATATTGTATACTTGTTATAGGTACTGTGTGTATCTTAGCAAGGGCTTATACAATTATTTGTATGATGGGAAGCCTTAATTGGCTGACCTATTTAATTATGTATTAGGAAAGCTTAACTGGCTGACCTAATGGGTTATTGTAAGAGGGTATATATGAGTGATATTTTCATTTGTGAAAAGTATGGTAGAGAAAGAAAAGAGCAGAGATTTGTGATGCTACAAATCTTGACTGCTGGATAGAGAGAAAAGTTGGTACTTCATTGGAACCAACCAACCAAAGATAGTTGCTATCAGATAGTTCACTAGATTGTGTATTTTCTGTATACACTTGATGTGGATTGTGAATCCTTAAGGGTGGCTTTAACCTTCTTTGGGAAGTGAGCCTTTGTAGTGAGCCTACTAGTTTCATTGACTCCTAATAGGGTATGTCTCCTAACAAAGATTGTGTACTATAATGTAATAACAAGCTCCTAATAGGGAAAATATCTTTTAACAGGGATACTATACTCTCAGTACATTATTTTGTGGGTGTTAATTCCCACCGGGGTTTTACATTTAATGAGGTTTTCTCAAAAACAAACATTGTGTTATGGTGTTGGCAGTTACTATGTTATTTATTTTTGTTGTTATGGTTCATAAAGTTTAAATTTTAATAATCTATTACACAACTGATTCACCCCCCTCTCATTTGTCTTGTGGACTATTATTCCTAACAATTGGTATCAGAGTTGTTGGTCCTCAAAGAGAAAGTTTAACAGCTTGAGGTGATCCCAAAGATGACTTACTATAGGAAGGATAGTCTGAAGTTTGATCCTAAAAAATGTGACAGTTGGCAGAACAAGATGAGAACAAATTTGCTATGTCTGGGAATTGAGTACTAGATGATCACAAAGAAGAATGAAAAGATAGCAACTGAAGATGAACTGGAAAAGGCTACTGAAGATGAAAAGAAACTATTTTCATACAATATGGTTGCAAGGGAATCTTTGATCAGAACCCTATTTGAAGGAGAATTCACTGAAGTGAAGGACTTGGAATCTGCACATGAGATCTAGACAAGACTAGAAGCATTATATGTTGGGGACAAATTTACAAAACAAATGAAGTTACAGAACTGGAAAACAAAGATAGAATCACTGAAGATGAGAAAAGATGAGAATGTCGGAGCATATGCACAAAGAATTACTTAGGTAGTTACTGGTATTAGGAACTCTGGAGGTACTTACACTGCAAAAGAAGTAATTGAAAATATTCTTAGATCTTTGACACCTGCATATAGAACCAAAGTACATGCTATAGAGGAGATCATACCTTTAACACCAAAATTCACCAGAGAGATGCTGATTGGCAAGCTTCCTACATTCAAGGCCGCAAAATTTGGAGACACTTTACCTAGGGTAGAGTCGACATTCAAGGAAACTGTGCACAAGAACAAGAAGACCTTATCTAGAAATGCAAGCAATGGTGATCTAAGAGAAGAACTTGGAGTTTATGCTGATGAATGGGAACAGATATAGGAAGAAGAAAGAAAGATAGATGAAATTGTGGCACTGATTGCTAGAAGAGAAAAGAGAGGTAAGGGTAAATTTGAAGGCAAATTACCTTTGAATTTTTTTTCATGTAATAAGATTTTTCATTTTACATCTAGATGTCCTACAAGAATTCCAAAGAACAAACCTAAGTTTTTCAAGTCTAAGTTCTCAAAAGATAAGAATGTTATTATGCTAGTGAGGGAATATCTGATGATGAGGATGATAAATTTGATGAGATTGGATTCATTTCTATTAAAGATGATGCACCTATGCATGAGGAAAAATCCCTAGTATCCTGAGTTGAAAAGAAATGTGGTTGGGTTATATATAGTGGATGTTCACACCATATGACTGGAGATAGGAATAATTTTGTGAGTTTAAAGAAAAATGATGGTGGTGTTGTCAGATTTGGTGACAATACACCTAAACTTATTATTGGATTTGGATCTATTTCTTTGGATGGGAAGACTAACACTGACAATGTATTACTTGTTGATGGACTTAAACATAACTTGTTGAGTGTTGGACAACTAGTGGACAAGGGCTATCAGCTAAATTTCTTTGATGGGAAATGTTCTATCAAGAGTAAGATAGGAGACTTGATAGCATCTAGTTCTAAATATAGAAGAACTTATGAAGCCATCTAACACTATGTGTAGAGAATGTGCCATGGGGAAACAAACTAGAATAACTTTCAAGAGCAAGGCCTATTCTACAAAAGGAAAGTTGGATCTGGTGCATACAGATCTGTGTGGTCCTACAAGAACAAGATCATACTATGGTGAAAGGTATTTTATACTTTTTGTTGATGACTTTTCTAGAATGATGTGGGTTACATATCTGAGAGATAAATCTGAAGCATTTGACAAATTTAAGATATTCAAGGCAAAAGTTGAGAATGAATTTGGTTTAAAGATGAAATGTTTGAGATCAGACAGAGGAGGAGAGTTTACTTCAGAACTATTCAATACATACTGCGAAGAGAATGGAATACACAGACAGACTTCATCCCCTAGAACTCCACAATAGAATGGGATAGCAGAGTGAAGAAACACAACTATACTAAATATTGCAAGGACTATGTTGCTGGAGTGAAGCAATTGGGATTGCTATGTACACACTGAACATAATTCAAATCAGAGAAGGTACAAGTAAGACTCCTTATGAATTATAGTTTGATAATACACCTACTGTGAAGTACTTTAAAATATTTGGAAGTAAATGTTATATCAGAAGAGATGATGAGATTGGCAAATTTGATGCTAGAAGTGATGAAGGAATATTTCTTGGTTATTCTACTAAAAGCAAAGCATAAAAATGTTTTAATCTGAGATTAAGAAATTTGATTGAAAGCACCAATGTGAAGATAGATGAAAAGTTCCAAATTTAGGAAAGAATGTATGACTGTGATCGAATTAAAGAAACAAAAATAAGTTACTATAGAGCATGAAGAACCTTTGATGATTGAGAATGAACTTGTGATGACTGAAAATGAAAGTGAAGATGAATAGATTGAAGATATTGAGCCACATAAGACACCAAGGTATGTTAAGAAAAACCATCTTGAAGATCAAATTATTGGTGATATAGGTAAAGGTATAATGACTAGATCTAAGGCTAGAGAAGAGATTTGTTTGATTTCTCAATTTGAACCAAAGACTACTGATGAAACATGTAGAGATGAATCTTGGACTAAAGCTATGAAAGAACTTGAGAAAATTAAGAAGAACAATACTTTGGAATTGGTTCCAAGACCTAAGAACAAAAATGTGATTGGCACCAAATGGGTTTTTAGAAACAAGATGAATGAGAAAGGTACAATGGTAAGAAAAAAGGCTAGATTGGTTTGTAAAGGCTACTCACAACAAGAAGGTATAGACTATGAAGAGACATTTGCTCCTGTTGCTAGATTGGAAGCTGTGAGACTATTTCTTACTTATGTTGTACATAAAGACTTTAAAGTGTATGAAATGGATGTGAAGTCAACATTCCTGAATGGTGATCTATAGGAAGAGGTATACACTAAGAAACCTGATGGTTTTCCTTTGACAGATGATGAAAACATGGTTTTCATATTAAAGAAGGCATTGTATGGACTGAAATAGGCACCAAGGGCATGGAATGAAAGATTGGACAAACATCTACTTCGTCTTGGTTTCAGAAAAGGTAATGTAGATAGTAATTTGTATTTAAGAACTAATGAAGATGGAATCTTGATTATAGAAGTTTTTGTTGATGATATCATTTTTGGAGGTAATGAAAAAATGAGTAAGAAATTTACTAAAGAAATGGAGAATGAGTTTGAAATGTCTATGATTGGTGAGATGAAATATTTTCTTGGTTTACAAATTAATCAGAGCAAGAATAGCATTTTAATATCTTAGACCAAGTATCTTAAGGAAATGTTGAAAAAGTTTGGAATGGAAGATTGTAAACCTGTTGGAACACCTATGGTGATTGGAAACAAATAGACTAGTGATGATGAGACTCAGAATGTTATTCAGACTAAGTATAGATCAATGATTGGAGGTCTACAATATCTAACACACACCAAACTAGATATTACCAATGCAGTTGGAATTGTGGCTAGATATCAAGCAGATCCTAAAGAAACACATTTTGCTGCTGTGAAAAGAATCTTTAGATATTTGAAAGGAATTGTGGAATATGGATTGTGGTATGAAAAATCTAATGATTTTACTTTGCAAGCTTTTACTGATGCAGATTGGGTAGCTAATGTGGGTGAAAAAAAGAGCACAAGTGGTGGTGCATTTTTTCCTTGGAAAGAGATTGGTTTCCTGATAAAGCAAGAAGCAGAATTGTATTGCTCAATCTACTGCTGAATTAGAATATGTAGCTGCTGCAATAAACTGCACACAAGTTGTTTGGATGAAACAAATGCTGGAAGATATTGGAATGATTTCCAAGGAGCCAATGGTTATTCATTGTGATAATAAGTGTACAGTAAACATGTCAAAGAATCCTATAATGCACTCAAAGACTAAACGTATTTCTATCAAGTATCATTTCTTAAGGGAGAAGGTAGCTGCTAAGGAGATTAAACTGGAGTACATAAGGACAAAGGAACATATAGCAGATATATTAACTAAACCTTTGCGAAAAGATTCTTTTGAATACCTTAGAGGCATGCTTGGGGTGATGCACCCTCCTAGTGGTAATTAAATGATGCAGACATGCATTAGTCCAGTGGATCTCAGAGCTATATTATTCTCTAGACTTGATGTATGGATCTACTCCTTAGGGGGAGTGATCGCAGGAGAACACTATGGAGCACATTTGGGTGATCTTGCACCTAATTAGACATGAAGATTTGACAAATCTAAACCTTACCAAAAACTACAGATGAGTAATGGCACCCTTTGCCATTTCTGCCAAAGGGGGAAGGAATCTATGTGAAAATCCCTACTATTTTGGGGAGATTTTTTGAGGATATTGAGAAGATTGTAAAGAGAGGGAGAGAGACAGTACTTTTGGGTTGATGCATATGGACTTTACCATATGTTTCCATCAATGCTAAAGGGGGAGATTGTTGGATGATATTAGTTTTTGGTATGAATCATGTTGTTGATACTCATGTTTTGTCACAGATGTCAACATATATTTCTATGGAAGAAGATAGACTAGTTACTTGACGGGAAGGCATGTACAGACACTGTACGAATGAACCAGAACAAGCGAAGTTGGATTTAAGCATAAGACTAAGTTTTGACCTTACATCTACGGCTGATTGACTTTATGTTGCATATCATGTATGCTACAGCGGTTTTAGTAAAGACTATTTTTCTCGACTGTGACTGTGATTTTAGACAGAGAAGGTCTCTGTGTTTTAGGCATATCTTGCTAAGGAAGATGTTTCAGAACTTGCAAGCTTATTAATGGAGAGCCGAAATATGATTTTGAAATGGGTTGAGTTTGATTTCTATTTGGGTACTGATGACATCAGTTGTGGCGTGTATTCTGGAGAAGACCTATTTCCTAGCCGACTTCAGACTTGTAACATGTGAAAATTAATTCTGAGCATGGATTGCAGATCCAAAAGTATTTGTAATGAATTGTAAATATTGTAAAAATTTTATATGTATCATGTGTATCTTAGCAAGGGCTTATACAATTATTTGTATGATGGGAAGCCTTAATTGGCATACCTAGTTAATTATGTATTAGGAAATCTTAACTGGACGACCTAATGGGTTATTGTAAGAGGGTATATATGAGTAATATTTTCATTTGTGAAAACTATGGTAGAGAAAGAAAAGAGAAAAGATTTGTGAAGCTACAAAGCTTGACTGTTGGATAGAGAGTAGAGTTGGTACTTCATTGGAACTGACCAAGCAAAGACAGTTGCTATCAGATAGTTCACTGGATTGTGTATTTTCTGTATACACTTGATGCAAATTGTGAATCCTTGAGGGTGGCTTTAACCTTCTTTGGGCAGTGAGCCTACTACTTTCATTAAATCCTAACAGGGTCTATCTCTTAATAGGGACTGTGTACTATAATGTAATAACAAGCTCCTAATAGGGCTAATATCTTTTAACAGGGATACTATACTCTCAGTACATTGTTTTGTGGGTGTTAATTCCCACCGGCATTTTACCTTTAATGGGGTTTCCTCGAGAACAAACATTGTGTTATGGTGTTGGCAATTACTGTGTTATTTATTTTTGTTGTTATGGTTCATAAATTTTAAATTTTAATAATCTATTGCACAACTGATTTACCCCCCCCCCCTCTCAGTTGTCTTGTGGACTATTATTCCTAACATCTACAAAAGAGAATACTGCAAATATTTTCATAAATCCCTTGCCAAAGGATACTTTTGAGTATCTCCCAGGTAAGATTGGGGTAATTTCCCCTCCTGATCAGAGCTAGAGATGCATGAAGATGCATCAATCAAGTGTTAGACAAGTGGGTATGGGTATGTATTTTTTAGTGATGTTCATTCAGTTTTGAGAGATGTTTGTTGATATTTTTGGCCTCTATGACTAAGTGCATACATGTACCTTTTTCATTGATATCAGAGGGCGAGATATATTCATGTTAAAATAAATTATGTTGGGGAGAGAAAGATATGGAGTGATTTTTTTCTAAATACATTGTGGATATTACTAGTATTGTTGTTCATATTTTTTCTTTGTGCATTGATTTGATTTTTCACATCATATGTTTCCATCACTACAAAAGGGAAAGATTGTTGGATATTGTTTAGATCATGCATAGATTTGTTGGAATTAATTTTTTTCATTGATGTCAACATATTTGTACTATTGAATATAATATTCCTAATATGTTAGGTGAGATGGTTTTTGTGATACAAATGCTATATTGAATATTAGATGCAGTGAAGCTAGAAAGGTTTTTATGGATATCTATACTTGATTCAATTCAAGTGGTAGAGGCTCACATAAATATTTCAGTGAGCTACAAAGGATTTATTAGACTATTATTTTGGTTGTTTTGTTAGAGCGAATGTTTCATTTTTTGGATCAGTGTGGATCAGTCTAGAAATATTCTTTGTTGCTAACCTGGTTGTGAGTTTAGGACATGTATATGTGTCCTCAGGTTGAGTAGCTCATGACTTGGATGTCGGCAAGATATTTTTGTTTTATGACAGAGATTTTTGTTTTAGTGCTCTTGATGAACAGTGCAAAGATGAGTATGATTTATGAGACAGTTGTTCTTGTTGATGTCATAGTATTTCATGTTGATTCTTGATGTTTCTTCATTGTTTTATATTCATTTTGATGGATCATGTTTAATTATGTAATCAGAATTGAATATTTTTCATGTAATGTGTTGACGTTCTTATTTTTCTTGGTCGACATGGTGCGTAACATGTTGTAAAGGATTGTAGCATTATTTATGGATATAGAATGTGTTTGAGGATGTTGTTATGGATCATTTATATGTATTATATTATATTAAATGGATCACATTGTGTATTGAGTTATATTTAATTAATATTTTGTAATTAGGTCGTTGGACGACCTGGTTGAGATGAATTAATGTAATATATAGATATATATATACATATATATATATATTATATACATATATACATATATATACATATATATATATATGTA
>MU222111.1:71880-107581 GCA_018584345.1 Thuja plicata | reverse complement strand
TATATGTATGTGTGTGTGTGTGTGTGTGTGTGTGTGTGTGTGTGTGTGTGTGTGTGTGTGTGTATATATATATATATATAATCATTTGTAATTGTAAAGATGAGAGAGGATGTGTGAGAGTGCATGAGATGCTGAAGATAAGACCTATGAGTGGAATCTACAATTAAAGAAGAGATTTGATGCACTTCATTGGAACTATATTGGCATATGAGAGATGTTATTCAATTTGTGAGATTGGAAAATATGTACTTTGTGATTTGAGATCAGAGATTGTTGTAAGGAAGTTGGACTTCCTTGGGATTTAGATCCTTGTTGTATTTAAGAAATGAGATGTAGGCGGTGGGCCTCAATGAATGTGCATTCCTATTTGTAATACTCTTAATAGGGTATATTAATTTTACTAGAGTAAATGTATCTTGTAGGTTTGATCCCCCCATGGTATTTCCCCTAATAGGATTTTCACATCAAACATATTTGCGTTATGTGTTTTTTACCGTGCTATGTTTTTGTATTCATGTTTATCTTTTAGATCCGAGATTAAGGTCGTAATTTGGTTAAAGGTCTTTAGTTTTTGGACACAAATAATTCACCCCCCCTCCCTCTTAGTGGTGTGTGTTGCATTTACTCTAACCAAGAAAAAAATTACTCTACATGATAGAGTATGGAGGATAAATTTACTTCTCAAATTATCCATAATGATCTCCTAGAATATAAGAAGATTTTCCTATTCTCGTGTGGCCTTTTGGTGCCTTTTCTAATTTTATATGAAAAAAGACATTATACCAAGTTTATTCTTGATTTTTAACAAGATTTTTTTAAAATTAGAATGGATTCTAGATCTAGATATCCACACCAATGCTAACTATTACAATTATTTTATAGTTAATTATAAAAACTTGTATTTCTCTAAAAAGTTAGTACCTATTATTGGTGGCTTTAGGACCTATTAGACCCAATTTTAGTGATTTAAAGATTTGACTATCTTTATGCTTGATTACTCGCATCTTTCATTTTATCTCCCAAAAAATGTTCACACTTCCCAAGGGTCAAATCTTCTTTGAAATTAACAATGTTGGGACTAGGTCAAACTAAGTCAGCCTTGTCGTAGAATATGTCAACCCAAATTGACCTTGTCCTAGGAAACTGTGTTTAAGAGAGCTCTGGGACCAATGCAAAGTTTTTTATTCCCAATCTTTAATGATGAACTATAACTGATTGATTGTTTGAAGATGATAAGTTGATTATCACCAAGATGAAGAAGTAAATGAAAGGCATTAAATTAGTTAATGTATTGTATTTTCATTGATGTCAACTTGATATGATATGATTAATCATAAGCATATTGGTCATAACCTTTAAGAACTGAAGAGACAAATTTTATGTTATCGGTAAACCATAAAAGTGTTGAATACACTGAGTGATAGTAAAACACCAAGTGAAAGTAAACAATGATGGACAATGCACACCAACAGACAGTATATACTGAGCAATACAGTAAACTAAAGTTGTTACCAAGCATAAATAAAGTTTTTACCAAGATAACTGGAGTTGATGATTAATCAAAATTGAAGTTAAAGAACGAAAAAATACTTAGCTGGGAGGAGCTATATTTAGACTGACTGATTGATTTTTTATTCTTAATGATTAGTTAAACTAAATTAGGGAAGATATTTAAAGCATAGTTATCAAGGAGAGATCTACAAAATAAAACTAAAGCAGAGCTTTACGGGATTAAAGCAAGCATGGAGAGTTTTACAGATCAAGAAGTGATCTATGACAAAAACAAGGAGATTAAGCGGCTAATCATGTCTATATAAAGAGACAAGGAATTCATTATTAAAAAGAGGAATTATGAATATATTTTGGTGAAGATTGAATTCTTCATACAGATCTGTTCATACAGTCTAAAGGATAGAGCCAAAGAAATCTCGTAGACAACTGAGCAACAAAGGACAGAGCATTCGCCAAGCAGAAGGAAGAAAGAAAGGGAGAAAAGGAACTAAAGTGAACATTGATCAAAGAGGTATTGTTGGACTAACAATAGATCTTCAAATCTAAAAGTTAAAGTTGTATTATTGAACAGATCATTTACTGTATCAGTTTAACCATTGATTCAGAAAATCTCTTAACCGAGTGGGATTTAACAGTCCTTAATGTATTGAGATAGTCAAGAGTATCAAAAGGTTTTCTTGTTGACAACATAGTGAATTCTAGGTCAAAAGAAAAACTTTTAGTTTTAAATCCTCTAACAAGGTCACACTTAATAGTGTGTTTGTAACCTTTAATAGGGTTGGCTCTTCACCGAGATCACTTCAGAAGAGTGAAAATTTTGGGTTACCGGTACCAAGTGGTTTTTCCCCTAATAGGGTTTCCATGTTAACATCTATGTGTCAAATGTGTATTTATTTCTTTGCATTGATATTTTGTTTTACACATTACTAATACTGTATTGGTCGGTAAACACTATGTTTAATTGCTGCTACTCGGTAAAAGCTTGAAAAGATAAACAATATATCTTAGTGAGCAGTATATATTTGTTAAAGTTATTTAAGGTGTACATCTTGATGGACTAAAAGATAACTAGAGGATATTATATTTGAGATATAAGTTTTGGTTGGATTTTTGGAATTATTCTTGAGGCCACTGATTCACCCCCCATCTCAGTTATTCTAACACTTTAAATGTAGTCATCCTAGAAATATCCAATCCCAAAATAAGTATAAAAGGGGGTTCTCTCCTCTCATTTTGATATATCTACATGATCCATAATATACATGAGAAATATATCTTTCAAGTGCAAGCGCTCAGGATTTCAAGTTGTACAATTGAAGTGGTGGAGTCAATATTTGAAGGAAAGAATCCAATTCAAGATCTCCAAGTCTGTATCCATCAAATAAAAGGTAATATTCTCTTATTGATGAAAATTGATCTACCATGATGGCCAAGTAGAGGAATTCTCAAGAAAGAAAGAAGATCCATTCGTCCTTCCCATTCAAGATTTAAAACATACACTCATTCAAGATATAGGATTCAAAAGTGTAGATCCATGAATGTGTGAAGGAATCCTTGATTATACATCAAATTCCATAAATTTCAAGCATCTTCATGTATTTTACTAGTTTCTACATCCATCCATGAGGGTTTTTCATGCAAGGTAAATTTAACATTTATCTTGTTTACATTTATTTCCTTGTTCAATTTCTATTTCATTTCAAGGTTGATTCCTATGTATAGGATTTAAAAAGGAAATACCCTTCCCATAACCTTTTTCCCCATATTCTTGTTTGCAGGAACATGTTTTTGGATTTTTAGATCCAATTTTTGGGAGTTACAAAACTAGTGGCAGATCTTGCATAGATTTCATCAAATTCAAGGTCTCCAAGACAAGGTTGTCATTTCTAGATAGGGTCATCATTGTTTGACATAGTCCTTTAAATCCATAATTTTCATAGTTAGAAGCTATAGGTGTTATAGTACTAGATCCATAACGATTTTTTATTCTAACAGTTCTTTGACAATCAAAACTATATTTTATGTCTACTCTTCTCCTAGCTTCAAGATGAGTTTGTTCTTCTTCTTTTCATCTTGTACTTAATTTTTTTATTAGATCTAAAATCATATCTTGATTACACTATCATTTAATTTATTATAACATTAATTCCTCATATCATTTTACATATCATGTGCACTTTGATATTAAAGGAACCCATCCCCAAGTCACACTCAATCCTCAAATCAAGATCTTTCTTCAGCACCCCTTCTTCCTTTTTGGATATGCTAATCTTATCTGGGTTTGAGGATGAATCTTTGGGGATGTTAGACTAATTTATCATATTTCCCTCCATTTTATTTTTTTAGTTATCTTCCTTCATATAATTTCTCACCATTTCATATCATACATTTTGGTGAATCTGACGTCTTACATTACCATTTTGATTTTGATGTTAGATTCCATTGCTATGAATTTATATATCTAGATCTATTTTGTGCACATTTACATCATATTTCTACAACCTATGCATTTTTATATCTAGGTTCACCTCTATGATACATTTTGGATAATCCGATGTCTTACATTTCCATTCTAATTTTTGTGTTAGATTCCATTTCTATGCATTTAGATATCTAGATTTATTTTGTATGCATTTACATCATATTTATACAACCTATGCATTTGGATATCTAGTTTCACCTCTATGATACATTTTGGTGATCCTGAATTATTAGATTTCCATTCTTATTTTAGTGTTAGATCCCCTTTCTATGCATTTAGATTTACCTTGTATGGATTTTGTTAGTCAACTTTTACATTACATCATAGTTTCATGCTTAAATTTTATAGTTAAATTTAATTTTTCTTTCAAATTTAATTTAATTTATCTTTCCTCTCATTCCCTTATGTGTGAGCTTCATTACTTTCAGTCCAATCTATATTATTATTGTTAGAATAATTCATAGACTTATTGGTTCCTTTGAACTTGAACCCTCCTTCTTTCCTTGGAATCTTGATCATACAAACAAGCATCTTGATGATCTTAATACTAGCATGTAGAATAAATCTTATAATTTTATCATGATGAAGAAGAATCATTAAGGCTTCCTCTTTCTCAATTCCAAAAACTTTCCCATGAATTTGAGAAGTTTGAACAATGGCTAGGTCAATAAAATGATAATGTTGAAGCTCTTTCTATTGTAAAATATTAAGGAACTTATTCACAATGATGAACATGGTGTTAACATCTTGAATAGTATTTCTCATCTCATTGATGCTAATGTAAAACTATTAGAGATTATGCTCAAGATTTAGGCTTTACTCAACTAACTACAAGTGTTGAGACCTCTATTCCTATCTCTACTTCCATTTCTAGTGTGTCTACTTATGCTCCACCTATCATCACAACTTCAATTCAAAATCCTAATCCTACACATGTGAGTATTCCTAATCCTATTTCTACTTCTATCCCTAAAAGTGTGCCATGTGTTTCATTTCCATCATCGATATCTACTTATCATAGTGTTCTTTTTTTATATTCAACCATTCCTTCAATTTCCAACAACACTCCTAATATTTCTCAAGTTTCTCTTCCTACCATCCTTTCTACCAATCCTACCATTAATAGCTTGGCTCAAACCATGTCTTCTTTTAACAACAAATTTCTATAATGACTCAATCAAAATTTAACATTTCTACTTGTGATATTTCTAGTCCATTGTCTATTAATAGTATCCATGTTGTTATCCCTCAATATATGGAGATTCCTCATGTTGAGACTTATAACTGTAAGGGTGATCTTGTGACTCATGTTTAAACTTTCCAGACCTTGTGTAGTGATTTCTCTCATGACCATAGGTTCATTAAATAGTTGTTTACTAGAAAATTTTGAGATAAATCCTTGCAATGGCATTGTTCCTTTCCTCCTTCAATTGATTCCTTCCAAAAACTTTCTAATGCTTCTATTGAAAAATTTAAAAATAAAATTATTCCTAAAATCTCTCTAATTGATTCAATGCATTCTAAAAAAGGCATAAAAGAAAAAAATCAGTGAAATCGTTGGTAGATTTAAACATTTTCATGCTCATATTTCTTATCTTATGCATATTATTAATGTGCAACATATTTTTATTACTAATTTACAAAGTAACATTAGAGATAAGATACATTGTTCTTAATTCTCTTCTTTTCCTCAATTGTGTGCATTGCTTTATCATTATCAACTTCAATTGAGTCAATTTTGGAGCACCACCCCAATGGCTCCTATTCTTTTTGACAAGAGTGATGCTGCGTCCAATTTCAAAAATTTTAAGAAACTAAAAAATCACATCAAAATCAATAAATCATCAAACAATGTTTATGAACAAGTGGAAGCAACATCCAAAGGTGTGGCTCCTTTTTTGGTCTTATTTTAAAATTTCTCTTAATTAAACTTAGCTTTATGAATCTTTTCATAATGTGATGTAGAATTTAATTAATGATAATAAGTTTTTTTTAATTGTCTTTTGTTGTAGTTTTTGTCATTCATGTTTTGTCATTAATGTTAACATATGTTTCTGATGAGATAGACAAACTGGTTATCACTGGTGCCTGGATGACTAACAGAAGTGTATAGGCACTATAAAAATGTTTCATAGAATGCCAAGATGGGAATGTGTACAGGGATGATATTTTATCTTATATCTAAGTTCCCTTGAGTTTATGTTTCTACTTGTTTTAGTTACAACATTTTTGGTGAAGACTGTTTGTAGAATAGTGACAGAGAATTGTGATAGAGTTAGTCTCTGAGTCTTCAAGATAAATTTGTTGGAAAATTGATTCATGTTATGTGAGCTTGAGGAATGGAAAAGAGACATATTGAGGAATTTTTTTTATGATTCTTGGTTTGCAAGGTTCTTGGTGATGTCACTTGTGGCATTTGTTCTGGAGAAGACCTATTTGGGGCCGACTTCAGAGATGTGGCGTGTATTATGGATGATGAGTGTGGATTGTAGATCTTGGATTATATTTGATGAATTTTAATTGATTTTTATTTTTTATAGGTACCATGTGTACCTTAGAAAGGGGTTATGTAATTATTTGTGCATTGGGGAAGTCTTAATTGGCCAACCTAATTGCTTGTTGTAAACCTTCGTAAAAGAAAGTTGTTTTCTTTTGTGCAGTGTGTGATGAGATGGAAAAATGTGGAAGATGTGAGCTTGTATTTGTGAAGTCTTCTAGATGTAGAGTAGTGGTTTTGATAGAAGAGATTCATTGGAACTATTTGAGAAAAGCTATTGCTATCAGTCGGTTCATTGAATTGTATATCTTATATACATCTATATTTTAAATAGTATGTCACGAGGGTGGATTTTGTCAGAATTAATGGGAAGTGTGTACTAGGAGGGGAGGGGTGAACCAGTACCTCTAAAAATTTTGTATCTTTTAACCTTGACCCTTAAAGTTATCAAATGTTTATCTAACCATAGATTATATACTATCTTGATATAACATATATCAATTCATAAACTTAACTATACATGTGAACATTCATAGAAACATTCATGAAAGTAATTTACACATAACACAAGATATGATAACTTAGAAAAATCATGTTAGGAAGTAAAAAATGTGGTGGGGATGGCACCCACAAATTATTCACTATCTACGGATTGGAAGGGGTCGATTAAGGCTTACAATTTTATCACTTATGTAGATCTACTCTTTTAGGAGTATCTGTAGAGAACTGTTAAAGTCTACTCCAAAGAGATTTTGCAACATTATTGAGTGTGCACTCGGTTACAAGATTTACAATTGGATAGTTAAGTCCACCTTCGTTGAAAGGATTTTTACACTTTTCTTTACTTGTTATATTGTAAGAAAATTACAATTTGACTTGGTATATGCAACTTCCTATTGCTGATTTTAGATCCATTTAAGATTACATGAATAAGTATATCACCTAATGTGATTGAATAATACCTCTATTTCTTGGTAGCCTCTTTTTATTTGTTCCTGATAACCAAATCCACCTTTTGTTGTTCTGGTTCTTGAAACTTTCATTCTAATCCATAGATGTTCTTGTAGGCTTTTTCATCCTCTCATCCATTCTCACATCGTACATGATGAATGATTCATAAATTTATTTATAAGATAGATTGACCTAATCAAGTTTCACGTAAAACAATATTAACTCTAAGATCACATGTTTACAACTTTACCTTGATCTCCTAGTCTATGTGTTTTAAATTAGTTAGACTGATTAAAACACTGACATTAATGTTTCTTGTACCTAAATAAATGGTTTTAAAAATAAATCAAGATTCTATAAATAGAATAAGATTGTTTTATCTGACGTGGAAGTTAGATCCACTTTTTGTGGGTTGTAACTAAATTTTAGGTTTTGTAGGTCGGTTATGCTATGAAGTCACTTAAACTATCTCTCAGTATTCCTTTCTTGAACTATATTTTGAGTTCCACTTTAACTATTCTTTTGGTTTTCACTTTGTCCTGCTTGTCGGGTTCCACTGTAGGGTTCCTCTTTATCATTTCCACTTTGCATTTTTGGTTTACACACAAAACTATGTCATCGGTTTCCTTTGTACTTAGTAGTTTTCATTGATATCTGATATCTATATTTTGGTTTTCTCTTGACCTATCCTTTGGTGTATGTTTACCAAAGATCTTCTTTGCATATTAATAGTAGAATAATGTCATCAATCTCCCCCTTTTACATTAGTATAAAAATTTGATATGTGCAAAATACTAACAAAATGTTTAGTATGTACATCATATATATTACTTAGTCATTTCATGACTCCCCCCATGCATATGCCAGTATAGTATAAGTGTATGTACACGATACTTTGATCTTTCTCACTTTGAGCTGTATATATCATATCATATCATGATACTCCTCTATTTTGTTCTTTTTCTGTACTATATAATTTTCCCATCTGTACATATCATCATTTTCCCCCTTTTTTGATATTAAGGGAAAGGGTATGTCCTTTAAAAAGGACTATGTATGATATGTAATAATCATCTCCTAATAGGGATACTATAATTTCAATGCATTATTTGTGAGTGTTAATTCCCAATGGATTTTTTTCACTGAACAGGGTTTCCTTGACAACAAACACTTGTGTTATGGTATGGTTGATAATATGTTCGGAATAAAATTTATCTTTTGATTGTTAAAGGTTAAATTTTTAATTATTTACACACAAATGAGTAACCCCCCCCCCCCTCCTATTAGTTTTTCTAGTGGACTATTATTGCTAAAAAATTTAACACTTCCTTCTATCAAACCCATTAACATGTCTAAATCTCAATCCAAATAATTTTATTCGAAAGATTTTTTCCAATATCACCATCATCCCAATCATGATACTGAAAAAATGTTTGAAATTGAAAATTGTTATCTAAGATCTTATTGATTCTAAGGCTATATTTATTGATAGTGACCATGATCAAGGAAAACAATCATTGGAACGTCCTAAGAAAAACTTGAAAATCTACAAATATCATTTTCCCTATCATTCAAAACATATTATTGACCAAAATTATTCTTCCCAATAAATTGACTATGATAAAAAAATGTTAATGAATCCAATCATGTTGTTAATCAAGTTAAGAAAATAAAACCTAAAGCTCTATCTCATCCTTTTATTACGTTTAACCTTACTGAGACAATTAAATAACTTGTTTGTCATCTCTACATTGTCACAAAGGTTAATGGCCTTCCTATCCGTGGTGACCTTATTGATCCTACTTGCATGGTGATGTGATAAATAAATAGCATCTTTACAGTAAATAATTGCAAAAGGATTTTTATAATAAATGTGATGTTATGATTCAAACTTGCAATGGTTTCTCGAATCCTTCACATGGTTCCATTTTATTCTCTATTAAAGTTGCTAGTAAAACTTTAGATGTGTTGAATCATTTTTATGTTGTAATAGAAATAACAACAACCTCTTCCCTTTATGAATGTTTTATAGAGGAGCCACCTCCAAATGTATGCTCATGCAAGAAAAGGACCAACTAACAAGAACTCTCCTAATAATTCTACACTTTAGGCCCTGCTACACCAAGGGGGGATACCCTACAATACCTTCTGATATGTCTTTAAAGGTACTATCAAGAAGTAATCTCATAATGACTCAACATGACCAGGAGATACTAGGTAATTGGCTAACTACCCATTGAACATCAACCATGAGATGGAGTATGAGATAGAAAAATATTAAAAACTTATACAGATGAATACTTAATGGATTTTAAGATGTTTACATTTAGGAAAACACAGCTAGTGTGCAACTAGATATGCAATAAAACAAAACTTATAATATTTAGATCAGTGCTTTATCCATTTGGGCAATACTTAGACTCAGATACAATATACTGAAATTAATGTTTGCCAACGGCTTCAAATTATAATACTACCACCCCAAAACCCATATTACTGATAGAATCCTTGCAGTGTGTTAGATGAATCTATGCATAAATAAGAGCCTAATTTAATCTGATCATAGATAAGAACACTCAAGTAAGTACATAAACACAAAAAAAACTATGCTATTGAATCAGAAAATTCATAACTCATGTGACACATAACACATGAGAGATTCAAATTTGGATCTTTGTATTATATTCAGAAAAACATATTTCAGTATACAAAAATACTCAGAGATAACCTGCAAAATATCTCTCAACTATTTATTTCTCACTTCTTACAATATCTAGTACAAATTATACTATCTTTCCCCTCTTGACTGAAAAATTTACAGAATGGTTTACATTGCAAATTTTCCAGCCCTTTCCAATGATCTTGGGAATCCTTTTATAGATTAGGATTGGAACAAGCTTTAGATCAATTGGAATAAGGAAAAAATTAATGACTCACTAAAAGGACAAAATGGCTAATGGAGTGATAACCACTCTTGTTACAATAGATATTTGGCACATTTTTGTCTCTTAACCACTTTGTACTTGCATTTTCTTCAAATTTGTTTGGTGTGAGCCATCTAGAGTTTGTTTTCCTTGGTGATGTTGATGTACGATCCTTACTCTCAACTGTATGAACCATATTTTTGGGCTTCTTCATCTATCTGCATTTTTTCATCTTCACCTAGATCAACAATTGTGTACTTGTCCTTCAAAGAAGTGTACACCTCATCACTTGGCCAGTTAAAACCAAGGACTTCATCTTTCTTGTTGATGATCTCACCCCAATTGGTGCTTTCCTTATTAACTTCTCCCTTCTAGAACTCAAAAAATTCCCTGGCTTTGTTAATGATGTCTATAGTTTGAATGAACAAAAATGTGCCCTCAAAGGTAATGATGCTATGTGTCTAGGCATTTATTAATTCTTTTATTTGTCTTAACCATATCACCTCATTCTTTATATCACTATCCTTTTTAAACATGTTAGGGTATATTTCATACCTATCCTTTGAAAATTCTCTCCTCAAGGTTTCTAATTTTCTGATGAGGATATTCCTTTTGATATCCAAGTTCGCCATTAACTTCAAACATTTGTGAGTTGTAGTAAAAAAAATATCAATATTATTCTCTTCTTTGGACATGGAATAAAATCATTTCACCTCAACCCCTTTTCCTTTCCACGTGTCCATGACCAGACCCCATTGATCTTTTTCTACATCATATTCATTGATAATGGTAAAAACCCTTTTTCCCAACAAATAAAGATCAGCAAGATTCACTTCATTAGCACATCTCAAGAGGCTGGAGTATATTTTGTCAGAATGCCTCTATTTAACCCATTCTTTTGCTTCTTTGAATGCTAAATATTCTTCAATATCTTTCTTAGAGGTTTCTTCTAACCTTTTCCTTTCAGAAAATAATCTATCTCTTTCCATCTCCACATCTCCTAGAGTAACAGGGCTTGATGGCATAGGAGAAGGAGGATAAGTGACATATGGGATGGATGATGAAGGTTGGTAGGGATCTTGAGTAATCATCATCTGAGGGAAATAAATTTTTGATCTCTTACCTTCTAGTTGAGCAATCTTTTTAGCATGTTCAATAGTCTTCATCTTCTCTTCATTATAGGTGTCCAAAACTCTCTCGAATATGTCACTTAGGATCTTGAGTTCATCATCTATTTTTTGGGATACACTTACACTAAACTTAGCAGATTCCAAAGTTATAGCTACTACTTCAAAAACCCCTATTTCTTCAACTCTCTTTACCAAAAGGCTAACTAAATGCTCAACCTGAGTATCTCCTTTAGTTATCTTGGGGTTTCTTTTTCTCAATTTCCACATAACCAGGGTTGCATGATCTTCACTAAAATTTGCACCCTTTGAAGCTTTTTGTACTTCTGCTTCCATTACATGAACTATTTTTTTTCCTTCCTGATAGCATCAAAAACAATACCATCAGTTATGTCCCATTCAGGGAGTATCGATACTCCTTCCCTCTTGACTAGCTCTTTTCCTTCTTTAGGAGTTATCCTTTCAAACCTAGATAACATCTCCTATTTTATTTCATTTTCAATTTCCTCTTTGCCTTTGGTAGGTTTTTCCTCTTGCTTTTGTTTCCATCTATTCTTGAATTCATCAATATGAATTCTCCATAGGAATTGCAAAAATGCTCTCTCTTTAACAAAGTTGTCATTAGAAATAAATTTCTCACTTTCCTATTGTGTCAATGGATCTAGCTCTTTGCCAAAAAAAATTGCTACTGTCAGATCCAATTGAGCATGTTTTGGCTCTTCAGGCATTCCTTCTTGTAATTCATTAGTTGTAACATTGATATGCCCAATGTTTCCCATTTGCACTAATTGTTGAGCTATAGCTTGTTCATCCATGTGCATTGGGTATTGGGAGGGAGAATAGACCTACTCATGTTATTGTTGATGTCCCTCTTCTAAATTTTTCCTCTTGGGAGATGGAAAACTTTAAACACTAGGCTCTAGTGGCCTCTTTCCTTTAGGATCACTAGTCTGTCTACTTGTTGGTAAAATTGTGCTATATCCCCCCCCCCATTTTTACACCACATACTCTCCTTGTGGTATATTTCTAACAGGGAAGGCTTTACCCAAAATTGGCTTAGCCTTCTCTGGCTTTGTTTGCAATATGTTATCTCTTTTCTGGCTCAAAGCCTACATAATTTCTTCAAACATATCCATTAGTGACTCAATCTTCTTGGCCCAAGGCTGGAAATCATTTAAAGGATAATATGTTTAATCAAAATGGTGAATAAAATAAAGGATTTTCTTGTAATCCAACCATTTTTTATTTCTTTATTTCTTGGTTAATTAAATCACATTCATTTCTAACTATGTCTTCTAGAAATTTGAATTGATGATTCAACACTACACACTTTGTCTTTTCCCTGAACATGTCTTTAATGAACCCCTCAGGGTCAGCACACCTGGCTACTGATGTGATCAAATTCTAGGGTTTCAAAAAATCCTGAAAGTGTTTCCATCATGCCTTGGTGATGATAAACTGATGAGAAACAATGATTACAGGAAAGATTGTTCCTTTTCCTCTTCCAGTTAGGGAATCTTCTTGCAAACTTCCAATCTGTCTTAGGACCTTTGCCAATCCTATCTTAAGGGGCACTCTATAGGGTAAAGTGTTTGGAACTCCCTTGAAACCATAGACCCTGAATACAGTTGACACTGGATAAGTGATAACATCATCCCAGTTATGTACTATATTGAGCTCTTGTTCATATTCCTTTGGCCTCTAGAATTTTTATAATGCTACCTGAATCCTAGCATCCTCTTTCAACAACAATGTCCTATGTCTTCCAAAAAAAAACCTATCAAATTGATTTAGTTGGCCTCTTTATTGTCCCAGGTCATGTCTGGATTCCAAAATTGTAGAGGCATGATTTCATTGTCCTTAAATCTTTTTAGCTCCATCTCCTAAAAATAATCTGCCCCCTTATATAGAAACACATGCATCAACAAGGAGTACCATGCAAAAGGTCTCAACACCTTTGTGTTTTGGACACCTATCAACCCTTCATGAATCAAATCTGCAATATATGGGGCAAAATAATAAATGATTTATATATGGGGGTGAAAAATATCGACCATGATTAGCATATAATGGACAGGCATCTCAACTTGCTCATCATCTCCACGTATTTGAAAAAGATCCCTATAAACTAATTTGGCCTTCAAAGTGAAATAATCAAGTTTGAAAGGTTCTTTTGTGTTAGGCCCTACCAGAATTAAGTCCCCAACTATGCCAAAATATTTCTTGAGGGGCCCTTCTCTGAAGTATTTCCTCTTTGCTTGGTAAATTTATTTTAATTGAACAAAATCAATATTATCCATAGAAGTGTTTGGATCATTCAAAATGAATACCTCCCTAATCTCTTATGCAGTCACTTTTATCAGTACTTGCCCATTTTTGTCCTTTACTTCTCTAGATACGCTATCATAATTCCTAGCTATATGTGTAAGCATGTCCATATCTATAAAAAAACCAGGCACTACCAACTTGCCTACATCAAACTGCCATATATTATTGCATGGGGGATTAGCATTTCTCTGACCAAAGAGCACCTTAAACAAGGCCAAACTAGTCATACCTATCTTGGCATCCCTAACATACTAACCCAAATCATATAACCCTTTAGTAATTTTCAAGCGTGTATCCTTGGAGACTAATTATTTTTTCTTAGAGGCATCATTAGTCGACATGGTTAATTGTTGTAACAAATCATCGCACATATTTCTATCCTTATAATTGACCTTCTCAGAGAATTCTCTTTTGGGTGGCATTGTGAATTTAAAGATTGACAGCCTAACAATGAATAAAAACTTCCTCTTTCTGCACACCCTACTAATCCCCTTAGATTTCTTACAACCCAGAACTATTAGTACCAGAAGATTACCATTTCCACAAGAAGCTTTGAAAATCTGACCGCCATCATCGCAATTTCACTCTGCTCTGCAACTAATGTCAATAATGCAAAATTATTTTAGTGATCGACAACATAGAAATCCCATGATATTAAACTTTAAAATTTAATTGGGAAGAAAGCACACATTTTCCTTTACTCCTCTGAGTTCAATGCTTGGCGTCCAACTGTCAAAACTTACTCTATCTATATTTTAAAATAGAATCATTGATTCTACTATCTTTTAACCATATCAGATGGTCAACAGCAAATCCTCCTCAACATTCATTTCCCTAGACACGTGGTAGCATGTCATGTTCCCTTGATAGTTAAAATTTGATCACTTTGTGCCTAAGGCTTTGTGCCAGCTGTCTGATCCTTCTTAACCCATCTGATCTTTACTTAACTATGCATTATTATGTGGGCCCCATCAACTTGGATATGTATCATCATGGTGCTTTCCCTTGATGAGTAAAGATCGAACACTTTGTACTTAAGGCTTAGCACTGACCATTGGATCTTCTCAATCTGTAGTGACTTTAATCGCCTTTACAACTTGCGGCTTCGATACTACAGGGACACATGGTAGCATGATGCAATGCCTTGATGATTAAAACAACATCACCTTTGATTTAAGGCTTAGCGCCAGCCATTAGATCTTTATCAACTTAACTGGTCTTTACTCAGGCTTCCTATGGCCTGCACCATTCATCTCCTAAGACACGTGGTGAGATGTTGCAATATCTTGATGATTAAAACCATCACTTCTTTCATTGGAGGCTTTGTGCCAACCGTTAGATCTTTTGAAAGATGCTATGCATTTAATCATTACTTTAATCATCTGCCAGACTCCATGTGGCAGCATGACACTTTCCCTTAATGATTATTGTGTGTTCATCTTTACCATAAGCCTTTGCGCCAACCATTGGATCAAGTCTTACATGCTTTCAATTTAACTTCATTTGCTCATTCACATCTAGACCCACTGAAGACACACTTCATCATGATGTTATCCCGTGTTGAGTAACTCAACATCTTTGTCATGAGGCTTTACGCCAGCTATTAGATTAGATCTAACTTGTCCTCCATTTAGCGTTTCCTTTTTTTATGACACTCTTGCCCACTTGGAGATGTGCCACAATGGCCCTTTCCCTCAATGTTATCCTTTGTTCATCTTTCATCTACAAACAAAGCATGAGCCTTCAGATCAACTTTGATCTACGGTGAGTAACAATTTTCTTTTCAATCTGTGACTAAATCATCCAGGGACACGTGGCTGAATGGTGCATTCCCTTGATAGCTAAAAGGAATTCCTCTTCATTATGAGGGAAAGTGACAACTGTTAGATTGAACAAGACTTTCACAAAACATAATGAATTTTATTAAAACATTTGTGGACTTTGGACTTAGGGGATAAAACATGACTACGGGGTAAGGATGCCAACTACTTAATAAACATGAAAATTTTAAAAATAACCCATTCAAGACATGACCTTAAGTGATAAAAGTAACATGACGTTAGAAAACTTTTCAATGCTTAGGGTTTTAGGACCAAAATTGATGCTATGAAACATGAAACAAGGGTTTTTTCAAGCATTCTTCACAAGACATTTTGCAAAAATAGACCAGGGACTTATTGTTTCACAAAAAATTTGAATAGACCTAATAGTGGCTCTTTCTGGGGATGAAAACCTCCTATAGGTGTTACAAGAATTTAGAATCTTGGGGGAAGCAGACCAACCTACTGGAAAACAAAACTACTACACAACAAGAAAACAAACTAAACAAAGACAGAAAGAAACACACTTGCAGAAACACACTATGTATACAATCCTAATGTTCATGGATAATTAGACTTCATGAGAAGTATAACTTCAAGAACCATCCATGAACTGGTAGTTCTAAAATATTTCTAGTAAGTTCTTTCAATAAATATGAATTTGTCCCATACCTCTCATGGGCAATATACGGTCCCAGCCAAATTGGTTTAAATTTCCCATGCTTCCCTTTATCTTCCAACCTAGCATTCCACATGAGAACATAATCTCCCACATCAAAATGTCTTGAGATGGCCTTCTTTTCATACAAGTTCTTCACCTGCAATTGAAGTTTTTCATTCTTCATAGAAGCTTCCCTCCTTCCTTCATCTAACTCCACCAGGTCATCAATTCTCAATTGCATGTCAGTATCAATATCATCATCATAAGTCTGAACAAACTTGTACATCTGCATCAAATTTTTTTGGGGAAATCTTGCTTGAATTCAATAAACTAAAATGAAAGGTGCACATCCAATAGCCCTTTTTGATGTCACCGTATCTGCCCATACAACCAATGTTAACTTTGAATCCCTGTCCTTCTTGTTTGTATCCAAAACTCTTTTAATAATCTTGAGAAGGCTCTTATTTGTGGATTCAGCTTGGCCATTCCCTTGTGGATGATAGGGTATAAAGTAAGAGGTCTGATTACCATATTCAGCACAAAAATTGACATATTCCTCAGATTTAAAACACATGGAATTATCTGAGATTATCTTCTCTGGGAACCCAAATCTAGTAATTATGTTCTTCATTTAAAAATCAATTACTACTTTACTTGTAGCTCTCTTGGTGGGAATTGCTTCCACCCACTTAGTAAAGTAGTTTGTAGCTACAATAATCCATGAATGTCCTCCACTAGACTTTGTAGCTATCTCTCCTATAAAATCAATACCGTATTGCTGAAAAGGGGCTTGAACTTCCATTGGTGTGAGGGGCACATTACCTAAGAATTTTAGCTTACCAGAGAAACATTGGAAAGCATCACATATTTTAACCAATTCATAAGCATCTTTAAAAATAGTTGGCCACCAGAAACCTACTCTCAAAATCTTATATGTAGTAGTCGTGGCCATGTAATGTCCACCACACACTCCATTCTACATCTCCTGCAAGATCTTGTTTTCTTGTTCTTTATCAACACACTTCAATAAAATTCCTTTAGGACTCCTCCACAATAATTCATCTCTGATTAGGGAAAAATGGATTGCTTGCAATTTTAATGTTCTTTTCTTATTCTCATCCATGCCCTATGGACAATTCATAATCTCTAAATAATAAATAATGTTAGTGTACCAGTCACAATGGTCAAGGTTACAAATGAAAGGTCTCTACTCTTCCTCCATTGTATTAATGTGATTAGCATCCAAGTTTGCATTAGCCATCAGTTTGGCTAAACCCATCCCCCTACCAGCTTTGTGATTTGGATTTCTATATTGAACTCTTGAATCCTATTTATCCATCTACATCTCTTTCTTGACACCTCTTGTTGAGTAAATATATCCTTAACTGTTGTTGAACGGACATTAGCCACTACAATGGAACTTATTAAATAACACCTAAAATATTTCACATCCTTTACTAATACATAGGCCTGCTTCTCGGTTACATCATACTTGAGCTCTTTAGCCTGCAATGATTTGCTAAAAAA
Source organism: Thuja plicata (assembly GCA_018584345.1). NCBI lineage: Eukaryota > Viridiplantae > Streptophyta > Pinopsida > Cupressales > Cupressaceae > Thuja > Thuja plicata. The sequence continues at coordinate 89,752 of MU222111.1, read as the reverse complement.
GGCAATAGGCTGCTCAAACCCTTCTTCATTTTTCTGAAACAACATAGCAACAATAGTGTGACAAGATGCAAATGAAAAAATATTCATGGGCTTTGTATAATCAGGAGTTCTCAAGATAGGGGCATCCTTAATAGCTTGCTTAATCTCTTGAAAAGACTTGGTGGCCTCCCCATCCCATTCCATTTTAGCATCCTTCTTTAACAATTTTGAAATTGGTCTACTTTTTTCAGCAAAGTTAGTTACAAACCTTCTAAGAAAATTTACCTGTCTGAAGAATGTCTGAATTCCCTTGACATTTCTTGGGATGGGTACTTTGTCAATAGAAGCTACCCTATCTGGGTCAATTCTAACCCCTTATTTTGAAAAAATGTGACCTAATAACTTAGCTTCTGTCACCCCAAACATGCACTTCTTGGGATTGAGATAAATCCCAAATTTTAAGGCTCTTTCAAAAAAAAATCCAAGTGTTCACAATGTTGCTCTTCCTTTTTTGAATAAGATATGATATCATCGTTGTAGACCTCAATAAAATTTTGCAGGAAGTCTGAAAATGCAACATCCTTGGCCCTTTGAAAAGTAGCCCCAACATTCATCAAACCAAAAGGCATCCTCACATACACATATGTTCCCCATGGCATGTTGAAAGTAGTCTTGAACTACTTTGATTCTTTGACCATAATCTGGTTATACCGAAAGAATCCATCCATCATGGACATAAGTTCATATCCAGTGACCCTCTATAGCATATTCTTCATGTTTGGGAGAGCATAATTGTCTTTTAAGGAAGATATGTTCAAGTTCCTAAAATCCACACATAGCTTGATGTCCCCATTCTTCTTTCTAACAGAGACCAGATTCGAGAACAAAGAAGAATGTCTAATGGGCTTGATTATCACAACATCTTTCATATTTTTCAATTCCTATTCCATCTTAGTCCTAAGGGTAGGATTTATGGGTCTCTACTTTTTCCTAAAGGGCTTGGCATCTTCCTTTAATGGAATTTCATGTTGAAACAGTTCCTGATTATATGCCTTTAGGTCATCATATGTCCAAGCAAAGACTTTTTGTATTTTCTTAAGAGATCAGTTAGATCCTTCTTCACCTTGGGTGACATTTTCTTGCCAATAAATAAATTCTTAGGAACTTCTTCTGTTCCCACATTAAACTCCTCCAAATCTTCAGATCTATTTACAAATGTTACAAAATAAGGTTTTTCGTTACTATCAAAGGCCCTCTCCAAAACAAATAGTCCTTTTAGGACTTTATTTAACTTCAGATGCAATATCTCCTTTCCCAAGACAGTATCTTTTTCATCAATTTTTTTCACATACTTTGTAAAATCTATCTCTTTATTATCAAGACCTGCCTCACAATACAAAAATCTAAGAATGTCTACATAATCATCAAACACTTGCCAGCTATCAACATTGTCAGGTATTGAAGGCCTAGTTTGAACTTCTATTTCAGAAATTCCAGCAAAGGTAATTTCTTCTAGCCTTAAAGAAATGTTAGCTAACATATATTCCATTCTGTTTTGGCTTCTATCTATCCAATCAATATTGAATGCATCAAAACTTTCTATCTCATCCCACTGCATTTTGGTACTGCTTCAATCTATGGTTCTTTGATGCATACTTAGATCTGATCTGAGATACCACTAGCTCAGAATCTCCAATAACCCTGATGCATTTGATTCCATATCTTGCAGATAGTCTTATACCTATCACAAGAGCCTCACATTCTGCTACATTATTTGTATAATTAAACAGTAGAGAAAATAAAAATTTGAAGGTTTTTCAAGAGGGTGATATAAAAAAAAATTCAGCACCAGCCCCCTCCTGAGAACTGGCACCATAAAAATACATTATCCATAATTTAGATTGTTCAGATAAATTTTTTACATCTTCTGACAATAATTTAGGTTGTGATCCTTTTACAGTTTGACTTTCCTGCACTTGAAATGTCCCCATTTCAGTATCCAAGAAATAATTCATGTTATTATCATCTTGTTTGTCAATCATATAAGGTGTTCTAGTTTCCCTTGATACTCTGATGTTTTCACCATTTATGTTGAAAGTGGAAAATGATAAATCACATTGGATTCTTCCCCCGATGCATTCCATTTTTTTGACAATAACATTCCATATTGGGGGGAATGTCTACAACCAATACACTCATATTTAGCATCTTACCAGGGAAAGTTGTGAATTTTTAAGGCAAAGCCTTAATAGTACCTATGATAGGAAACTCTCTGGAGTTCATAGCTTGGCATCTCCCATGTGGAGTGTCTACCTTTAGTCCCATAGACCTCATTACTTCTACAGGCATAACAATATTGGATGCTCCAGAGTCAATCATGCATTTCTTCAACATTTTTCCATTTATTAACAATGTTAGAAAAAAGGGATGGACTATTTCTATAGTAGTGCTAACAATATTTGTATCTAAATAAATTTGTGGAATCTTTGATACCAGTTCACTAGATTCCTTTGATGACTTATCCTTAGTGTCTGACACTTTCTTGTTATGTTTTGTAGTTTTGGTAGAGCTAACACTTTTCACCCATGTCAGAGTCTTTTCTTTATGCTCTCCTATCCTCGTCATTTCTAGTAGAGGCACTTTAATAGTTATCTGAGACAATTTGTCCCATATCCATAGGGGTGTATTTCATATCAAAAATATCTGATTTTTGATTTGTGCAATCCACATTTTCTGCTTGAGTAGCCAGTTTAGCTTCATGTCCCCTATGTGGTTTGCCCTCTTTTTTGGGATGAGGTACAAAAATCTCTGGTGTCTTCATCTTTTATTTATACATATTGGGGCCAATAGGTTTGTTTCCCTTCTTAATCAAAATATTATTTGTACCCTCAGGCTTTTTCTCCTTTTCCTAAGGCCTTTTGGTAATATTTGGTGTATCCTTGATAAAGATACCAGCAGGTTTTCCATCTACATTTCCAACCACTCTGTTTCTTAAAATGTAGTTACCCCTTGCTTGTGCAACCATATTAGCTATGATCTTAGCTAAATATTCATCAGATGGCCTTCTCAAAATAGGGGTGTCATCACATCCTTTAGCATTGCATCTCATATTATAAACTTCCCAATCCTGTATATCAAAATCATCAGGCTGATAACATGTTTCTTCATTAAATAGTGAGGAAGTCATAACACAACCACTATCATCATACTCTTCCTCTTCCTCTTCTTCATTTTCCTCAGTGGAAGAAAATCTAGCAGTAATAACACAATATTCAAGGTTGTGTGGGGACTGACAAGGTACACACCAGGGGTTTTCGCTACACCTATTTACAGAAGTCTTGTGTAGGGGGTCATGAGTTTTTTCATCTGACTTATCCTTATTTGGTGGGATAATAGTTTTTCCATCCTTCCACTAGGTAGTATAAGGATAGTTCTACATTCTAGGCTATCTATTATAATTTCCATAGGAAGGCTTATCATTATTTGGAACCCTATTATGACTACTTTCTTCAAGTTTTAGATTTTTTAAAGCATTCAGAATCAATTTTAGGCTATCATCCTCCTTAGGTTTTGAAATCAGGGGTTTATCTAATTCTTTCTTATTATACCTAGTGGGTTTCCAATCTTCTCTCCTGCCCACTTTCCCAAAAACTCTTCTATTTGTCTCAATGTTGACTGCGACCTTATATGCTTCCCTAATATTTCTAGGGTTCTTATCTCTTAACAAATAACCCATTTTTTCATCAAAAGCATTAAGATAGGTAGCGAAAGATACCTTTTCATCTATTCTCATTACTTTTAGCAACTTGTGCATTGCCCTTTGGAATCTGATATAGAATCCCACCACTTCTTCATTAGGGTTCTTCTTTATTTTATCGAACTCATTGAGCATGAACCCTTCATTAGTCTTGTCCCCACATTGGTCCCTGAAACATTCCTTCATCTCATCCATGGACCCAGTACACTCATGGGGTAATCCCCTAAACCAGTCCCTTGCATCCTTAGTTAGTGATTGCACAAACAATTTCATCATAACATCATCATGTGCAATTTCATAGTCATCAACCATATCCATAAAATGCTTTAGATTTTCCTCACATGTTATTACATTATTCCCAGCAAATTTAGGAAGCTTATCCCTAATCTTTTTAGGAATTTCAATGGGATAACCAGGGATGCCAAGGAAAATAAGTTGTCTGTACCTTTCAGTATAGACATGAGTTTTTTGAGATGAAGTGTTACCTTGAGAATTTGAAGTGGTAGCACCTCTGAAATCAATAGGTGGTGGTATACTCTTTTCCAAGTTCAAAGACAATTTAGGACTAGGACCAGTAGGATGAGGGCTAGAGGTTTTCCTAAGGGATTCAATCTTATTTTTCATTTCAAGAGATGAAGCTTCCATCTCACCCTTCTCTAATTCCTTGGCTATTATCTCCCTCTCTCTTTTGGCTCTCTCCAAATCAGTGTCCAACTTCATCATGGGATCCATCATACCCCCTTTTCTTACTGGTTCCTTTATTCTAACAACTGCTACCTTTTGTTTACCTTTGTCCTTGGGCTTTGGTATGTCATATAATTTTTGAACAATAGGTTCATATTCCAGTTTCTTAGGTACAACAGTAGCATTCATTACTTCCAAATCTATGAGTTGCCTTTTCAACTGGTTAGATTGAATATGAGAATGTCTAATTCTTTCTTCCCTTTCTCTTTCTCTTTTTTTTCTGAAGGCAATTTGTTCTCGAATCTTTCTTTCCAAATCACCCACCTCTTCAAAAGCCTCTTCAAAATCCACAAGTGTTATATCAAATTCTGAATTTTCTTCCATGATGATTCTCTCCCTTCTATGGTAATGGGCATGTTGTTTGTTAGATGAGGGAGAGATCGGATCACTTGGAGCATTCCTATTCTCTTCACCTCAAATCTTAGATCTAGACATTGTCTCATGTCCTTGAGACTTACCATGAACCATCTTTATGGTATATCTAGGGACATCATCGACCCTTTCACTCTGAGAATAATACTCCCCATAGATTCCTAATCCAAGTTGTGCTTCATGCTCAACCTCTACATTTTCTTCTTCATGATTAGGGGGAATGGGAGTATCCATTCTTATGTTCCTCCTTTGCCTCCATGTTTTAGGAGTAACTTCAACAACCATTTTTTTCACTAATTTTCCAACTCTAGAAGTGGAGGGAATCTCACTTTCCAATTCATTCTTAGTATGATTGTTCATCCTAGTCTAGTATTTTTGTAACTCATAGGTAACACTCTAGTGTATCAAATAATAAAAAATCAACACTGATGTAGAGATTTCTTTGAGTAGCCACCCAACAAAAGAAAAATCTGGGAAAATACACAATAGCTCAAGGAACAACTTTGTAGTATGGAAATTTTTCATGAATCAGAAATATCAATACATTCTAAGCACTTATCCCAATATATTCTCAAGAATGATACAAGTCACTGGGACATGAAAATACACAACTCTATAGTACAATGGTCAACCAACTAGTAAATGACAAGTAAGTAGGCCAGGAGTCCAACTCAACTTTAGAAACCTTACTCACTTATAGCAATGAAACATGCAATCCTCTTGGTGATGTCACTTGTGGCATTTGTTCTGGAGAAGACCTATTTGGGGCCGACTTCAAAGATGTGGTGTGTATTATGGATGATGAGTGTGGATTGTGGATCTTGGATTATATTTAATGAATTTTAATTGATGTTTATTTTTTATAGGTACCATGTGTATCTTAGCAAGGGGTTATGTAATTATTTGTGCATTGGGAAAGTCTTAATTGGCCGACCTAATTGCTTGTTGTAAACCTGCATAAAAGAAAGTTATTTTCTTTTGTGTAGTGTGTGATGAGACAAAAAAATGTGGAAGATGTGACCTTGTATTTGCGAAGTCTTCTGGATGTAGAGTAGTAGTTGTGATTGAAGAGCTTCATTGGAACTATTTGAGAAAAGCTGTTGCTATCAGTTGGTTCATTGAATTGTATATCTTATATACATCTGTATTTTAAATAGTATGTCCTGATGGTGGATTTTGTTGGAATTGATGGGAATTGAGTAATGGAAGGAGAGGAGTGAACTAGTACCTCTAAAACTTTTGTATCTTTTAACCTTGATCCTTTAAGTTATCGAATGTGTATCCAACCATTTGTTATATACTATCTTGACATAAGATATATCAATTAATAAACTTAACCATACATGTTAACATTCATAGAAACATTCATGAAAGTAATTGCCACATAACACAAGATATGATAACACAGAAAAATCATGTTGGGAAGTAAAAAAGGTGGTGGGGATGGTACCCACAAATTATTCACTATCGACAGATTGAAAGGGGTTGGTTAAGGCTTACAATTTTATCACTTTTGATGATCTACTCTATTAGGAGTATTTTAAGAGAAATATTAAATTCTACTCTATTAAGAGATTTTGAAACACTATTGAGTGTGCGCTCAATTATGAGATTTATAATTGGATGGTTAAGTCCACCTTCCTTGAAAGGAATTTTACAATTTGATTCACTTGTTAGAATGTAAGAAAATTACAATTTGACCTGGTGTATGCAATTTCCTATTTCTAATTTTAGATCCATTTAAGATTACATGAATAAGTATATCACCTAATGTGATTGAATAATACTTCTATTTCTCAGTAGCCTCTTATTCTTGGTTCTTGATAACCAAATTCACCTTTTTCTATTCTAGTTCTTGAAAATTTCATTATGATACATAGATGTTCTTGTAGGCTTCATTCATCCTCTCATCTATTCTCACATCGTACAGGATGAATCATTCCAAAATATATTTATAAGATAGATTGACCTAATCAAGTTTCACATAAAAAAATATTAACTCTAAGATCACATGTTTACAACTTTACCTTGATCTCCTAGTCTATGTGTTTTAAATCACTTAGACTGATTAAAACACTTACATTAATGTTTCTTGTCCCTAAAGAAATGGTTTTAAAAACAAATCAAGATTATATAAATAGAATAAGACTATTTTATTTGACATGGAAGTTAGATCCACTTTCTACGGGTTGTAACTAACTTTTGGTTTTTATCGGTCAGTTATGCTCTGAAGTCAGTTAGACTGTCTCTCGGTCTTCCTTTCTTGAAATGTATTTTGAGTTCTTCTTTAACTATTCTTTTGGTTTTCACTTTTTCATGCTTCTTGGGTTCCTCTTTATCCTTTCCACTTTTCATTTTTTGTTTACACACAAAACTATGTCATCGGTTTCCTTTGTACTTAGTAGTTTTTGTTGATCTCTAATATCTATATTTTTGGGTTTTCTCTTGACCTGTCTTTCAGTATATGTTTACCAAAGATCTTCTTTGCATACTAATGGAAAATAATTTCATCAATCTCCCCCTTTTACATTAGTATCAAAAATTGATATGTGCAAAATACTAACAAAATGTTTAGTATTTACACCATATATATTACTTAGTCATTTCATGACAACCCCTATGCATTGTTGGAGATTTGTTTCCATGCAGTTAATTGATTGTATGTTTGTCATTGATGACAACATATAATATATAGTAGCATTCTGTAATAACTTATTAGGACAGTGTTTTCCAACCTTGCGCGGTTAGATACATGTTGTAGACATGCCTTGGTTACTATATTCATACACGCAGGTCCAGATATTTTGTTTCAGTCAAGTTGTGTAATTTTGTTATTGGAAGTTATAGTTCTAGAGGAGTATCTATTCAGTAGTTCTGGAAGAGTATCTATTCAGAGACGATGTATTTAACATGTTTCTTGAGTTGTGCCTATCTTTAGGATATGTTTTTATATTCATGATTAGTTATGAGTTGATGATAGTTAGCTAAAGGAGCCAAATGTGTTTCAAGAAGATTGCAAAGTTAGAGTTAATTTGGTGAGGCCGACTTAGTGAAGCATCGCATCTATTCCATTTATATTTGTGTAGTTTTAATTATGCTTGCATGATTAGTAAAGCTGACAAGGATGTTATGAATAGTTGTCTTACAAGTCCCATGATCTCATACATTGAGGAAGATACTTATAGAAAGTCATTTGTGATGCGCCAAGTGTGAATGATACAAAAAGAGACAGAAAATGTACAGAGAAGAATATCAGATGTGGTTCATTCATCAAGGGTCTATGTGAAGATGAAATAGAAGATTACAATACATTGGAACTGATCAAGACAACAGGTCTACTCTATAGTTCATCATAAGATATAGTGCATATTTGTTCTATAGAAGGTTGTAGCCTTCACCATTGAAGTAGTGAGCTTTTGGATAGTGAGTCCTCACCCCTAATAGGGTTATTTGTAAAAGACTGCTAACAGGGTCAGACCCTTAACCAAGTCACTATACTTATTGCTTTGTAAAGAACAAATCTTAACAGGGTTGCAAGATCTTCTAACAGAGATTACTATAAACAAGTATAGTTCATTGTGGGTGCTAATTCCCACTGGGGTTTTTACCATTTGGTTTCCCCATAATCAAATTGTGTGTTGTGTACTGTGTTATTTGAATAATCATTTACTTTAATATATTTTGAAGTTAATAAGAGAAAATAATTAAAGTTATTGATAACTGATTCACCCCCCCTCTTAGTTATCCTTTGGGACTATTATAACAATTGGCATCAGAGAAAAGTGCCCTGGAGAAGAAGCCTAATATCTTAAGGTAGTTCAGATGTCTTACTTTAGAAAAGAGAGCCCTCAGTTTGATGGAGAAAATTATCTGGATTGGAAAAACAAAATGATAACCCATCTACAATGTGTTGGTTTTGATATCTTTGAGATAGCCACACAAGAAGTTTTTATTCCCTCTTTAAAAGATCTATCAAGAGATGATGCTACTATTAAACATAAGGATACATTCACAGCTAATGTAGTTGCCAAAGAAGCCCTTATAAGCACACTATCTGACAGTGAATTTTTTGAGATCAAGAAATTAGACAAGGCATACACAATATGGAAGTATTTAGAAGACATGTTTGAAGGAGATATTCAAGCTAAGAATGCACACAGGAAGACATGGAAAAAGAAATACAATAGTCTTGAGATGTTACCTGAAGAGAACATTAGAGCCTAAAATCAAAGGATAAATGAAGCAGTCTCTGGAATCAGAAACAATGGTGGAGAAATATCAGAAGAAGATATAATGGACAAGCTGTTAACTACATTAACATCATACTATGAAAACAAGATAAGTATTCTAGAGGAAACCATGCAATTCTCACAAGACTTCAAGAGAGAGACTTTGATCAGTAAAATATCTACATTTGAGATATCAAGATTGAAGACTAATCCTAAAAGGGAAACTACTTTCAAAGCCTCAGTCCATGGTAAGAAATCCATTCACATCTCTAGCCATAAATGAGAAAGAAGAAGAATTTGATGAAGAACTAGAAGATATTAGTGCTATGATTGCTAAAAGAGAAAAGAAAGGAAAAGAAAAATATGAAGGAAAACATCCATTCAAATGTTTTACAAGAAAAAATATTGGTTACTTTGCATCTAAGTGTCCCACAAGAGTCAAGAAGTTCATATCTGATTACAAACCTAAATATAAGAAGGAATGTTACCATGCTGAAGAAGGTGTAACTGATGAAGATTTAGGAGAGGATGAAATTGGATTCATTTCCCTTAGAGACATGGAAAAGTTTCTTGAGAAAATGAACATTGCAAATGAAAAGGAAGAACAAGAGTTAGCCCTAATTTCCAAAGCAGACATCAGAATTGATTAGATAAGTGATAGTGGATGCTCTCACCATATGACAGGTGACAAAGATAGATTTTTTCATTTATAAAAATACAAAGGTGGTATGGTTAGATTTGGAGATAAAACTCCTAATCCCATCATAGGCAGAGGTTCTATAACTTTGAATGGAAAGAACAAGACAGATGATGTTCTGTATGTTGATGGATTACATCATAACTTGCTAAGTGTTGGACAGCTACTTGACAAAGGTTATCATTTGGAGTTCAAAGACAACAAGTGCATCTTTAACAAAAAGGATGGAGACATGATTGCATTAGGCTCCAAAACAAAAGGTATTTTTTTTCAGCTCAATTTAGATGTAAGTTGTTTTGTTGGAAAAGTGGATTACAGTTGGTTGTGGCACAAGAGATTCTATCATATCAATTTTGATAACATAGTAAAGATAAGTAATGTCAAGGCAGTTAGAGATCTTCCAAGTATAGCAAGACCAGTTGATACAATGTGCATGGAATGTGTTATGGGAAAGCATGTAAGGAGTTCTTTCAGAAGCAAGCAGAACTCAGCTGAAAATAAATTAGACCTAGTACATACAGATTTATGTGGTCCTACCCAAACAAGATCATACTACAAAGAAAGGTATTTAATTTTATTTTTTGATGATTTTTCAAGGATGATGTGGGTTGCGTTCTTAAAAGAGAATTCTGAAGCCTTTGAGAAGTTCAAAATATTCAAAGTTAAGGTTGAGAATGAATCTGGATTAAAAGTGAAATATTTGAGATCAGATAGAGGAGGAGAGTTCACCTCTGATCAGTTTTATGAGTATTGTAAAGAACATGGAATAAAAAGATAGTTGAGTGCTCCTAGAACCCCTCAACAGAATGGGATTGCAAAAAGGAGGAACACGATTATACTTGATATAGCATGCACTATGATAATTGTAGGAAAATTTGCACACACATATTGGAGAGATGCGGTAAATACAATAGTCTATACTATCAACAAAATTCAATTGAGGTCAGGCGCAAATAAGACACCCTATGAACTTTGGTTTGGTAATGTACCTATAGTAAAGTATTTCAAAAATTTTGGGAGAAAATGCTACATCAAGGGAGATGATGGTGTTGGTAAGTTTGATGCTAGAAGTGATGAAGGTATTTTCCTTGGTTACTCTACAAAAAGCAAAGCATACAGATGTTTCAATTTGAGATTGAAAAATATAATTGAAAGTACTCATGTAAAAATTGATGAGAAGTTTATGGTTCAAGAGAGGTACTATGAATATGCACCTATAATTGAAGATGAACCTAGGCCTAGGAGTAAAGATAGTGTTATTGAAGAAATGTTTGATTGCATTGATGTCTCATGCAATGACCCTGAATCAAGAAGAGAATAATCACAAATTACAGAAGAAAAAGTAACACCTAAGGTTCATAAATTCACATCTAGATACCACGCTAAAGATGATATCATTGGAGATAAGAGCAATAGTGTTTTGACCAGATAAAAAGAAAAAAGTCTAACAATGGATGAAGAGGTATTTTTACTTTCAAAGATTGAACCTTTAAGTGTTGAAGATGCTTGTAATGATTCTGATTGGAAGAATGTAATGAAAGAAGAATTAGATCAGATAATTAAGAATGAGACATGGGAATTGGTTCCTAGACCCAGTGACAAAAATGTGATTGGAACAAAGTGGATCTTCAGAAATAAGATGAATAAAGAAGGTACAATAGTAAGAAAAAAAGCAAGATTGGTATGTAAAGGATATGCACAGAGAGAAGGAATAGACTACACTGATACATTTTCCCCTGTGAGCAGACTGGAAGCCATTAAATTGTTCTTGGCCTATGCAACATTTGAGGACTTTAAAGTTTATCAAATGGATGTATAGTCAGCTTTTCTGAATGGTGACTTTAAGTAAGAATTCTACATATAATAGCCTGAAGGATTTAATTTTTTAGATAAACCAGACATGGTATGCAGATTGAAGAAAGCACTCTATGGTCTTAAATAGGCCCCAAGAGCTTGGTATGAGAGACTTGATGGTTATCTTACCAAGATTGAATTCAAGAAAGATGCAGCAGATTGTAACCTATTCACAAGAGAGACACCTGATGGATTACTACTAGTTGCCATATTTTTTGATGGCATTATCTTTGGAGGTAATGACAAGCTTAGTGTAGCTTTTCCAAAAGAAATGTAGAATGAATTTGAAATGAGAAAGATTGGTCCTATAAAATAATTTTTGGGACTAAATGTAAAGCTGATAGATAAAGGTATATTCATTAATCAATCAAAATATGTGAAGAAAATATTGAAGACCTTCAAGATGGAAGACTGTAAGCCAGTATGCACTCCTATGATAATAGGAAGCAAGCTTTCAAAAGATGATGATTCCACATCAGTTGATAAGACATTGTACAAATCTATGATTGGAAAACTCATTTATCTAACTCAATCTAGACCTAACATATCTAATGTAGTTGGCATTGTTGGAATATTTGCAGCTGAACCCAAGCAAAATCACCTAATGGAAATCAAGAGGATATTCAGATATCTAAAGGGAACTATAGACTATGGTTTATGGTATCCTAAATTAGAGAATGTACAACTTCATGTGTATACAGATGCAGATTGGGTAGGTTGTATTGATGATAGGAAGAGTACTTCAGGAGGAGCAATATTTCTTGGAGATAGGTTGGTTTCTTGGATAAGCAAGAAGAAGAACTGTATTTCTCAATCAAAAGCAAAAGCTGAATATGTTGCAGTAGCACTGAATTATTCAACCATGGTTTGGATCAAGCAGATGGTTAAAGACTTTAGTATTCAGGTTGATTATCCTATTGTTATTCACTATGATAAAAATAACACTATTAACATGTCTAAGAACCCTGTGATCCATGCAAAGACAAAGCACATAGAGATCAAGTACCATTTTTTAAGAGAAAAGGTTGCAGACAAAGAAGTGAAATTGGACTATGTGAGCGCCAAAGAACAGTTGGCAGATATTTTCACAAAATTTTTATCAAAAGATACTTTTGAGTATCTCAAAGAGAAGTTGGGATTAATTCCCTCTCCTAAGTCAGATTAGAGAATACAGGAAGAACATCAGTCCTTTGTGACTGATAAATGGTTGACTACTCTACTTCTGGAGTAGTACCTATGCCTAATGATTTATGGCACCCTTTGCAATTGATGTCAAAGGGGGAGTATGCACTAAGGGGGAGCATATACTCTTGGGGAGTATATATTAACGGAACAAGAACACAGTCTGAGGAACTGCAACAGTGTGGAGAAATTCTTGATGAGGATATTGAGAAGATTGTAAAAGAAAGAGGACACCATGAACAAAGGATGTTTTTAAAATCATATGTTTCCATCAATGTCAAAGGGGGAGATTGTTGGAGATTTTTTTCTGTGCAATTAATTGATTATATGTTTGTCATTAATGACAACATATAATATACATCAGCATTAAGTAAGAACTTATCAGAATAGTGTTATCCAACCTTGTGTGGTTAGATACATGTTTTAGACATGCCTTGGTTACTATATTCATACATGTAGGTCCAGATATGTTGTTTCAGTCAAGTTGTGTAATTCTCTTATTGGCAGTTACAGTTCTGGAAGAGTATCTATTCAGAGCCAACGTATTTAACATGTTTCTTGATTTGTGCCTATCTTAAGGATATGCATGTGTATATTCATGATTAGTTATGAGTTTATGATAGTTAGCTAAAGGTGCCAAATGTGTTTCAAGAAGATTGAAAAGTTAGAGTTAATTTGGTGAGGCCAACTTAGTGAAGTATCGTGTCTATTCAGTTTATATTTGCACAGTTGTAATTATGCTTGCATGATTATTAAATCCAACAAGGATGTTATGAAGATTTGTCTTACAAGTCCCATGATCTCATACTTTGAGGAAGATACTTATAGAAAGTCATTTGTGATACGCCAAGTGTGAATGATACGAAAAAGAGATAGAAAATGTACAAAGTAGAATATCAACTGTGGTTCATTCATCAAGGGTCTATGTGAAGATGAAATAGAAGATTGCAATACATTGGAACTTATAAAGAAAATAGGTCTACTCTATAGTTCATCATCAGGTATAGTGCATATCTGTTCTATAGAAGGTTGTAGCCTTCACCATTGAAGTAGTGAGCTTTTTGACAGTGAGTCCTCAACCCTAATAGGGTTATTTGTAAAAGACTCCTAACAAGGTAAGACCCTTAACCAGGTCACTATACTTATTTCTTTGTAAAGAACAACTCTTAACAGGGTTGCAAGATCTTCTAATAGGGATTACTATAAACAAGTATAGTTCATTGTGGGTGCTAATTCCGACTAGGGTTTTTACCATTTGGTTTCCCCATAATCAAATTGTGTGTTGTGTACTGTGTTATCTGAATAAGAATTTACGTTATTGTATTTTGAAGTTAATAAGAGAAAATAATTAAAGTTACTGATAACTTATTCACCCCCCCCCCTCTTAGTTATCCTTTGGGACTATTCTAACATGCATATGCCGGTATAGTATAAGTGTATGTGCATAATACTTTGATCTTTCTCACTTTGAGCTGTATATATCATATCATATCATTATACTCCTCTTTTTTTGTTCTTTTTCTCTACTGTATAATTTTCCCATCTGTACATATCATCATTTTCCCCCTTTTTTGATGTTAAGGGCAAGGGTATGTTATTTAATAGGGAATATGTACTATATGTAACAATCATCTCCAAACAAGGATACTATACTTTTAATGCATTATTTGTGGTTGTTAATTCCCACAGGAGTTTTTTTTTTACTCAACAGGGTTTCCTCGACAACAAACACTTGTGTTATGGTATGGTTGATAATATGTTCAGAATAAAATTTATCTTTTGATTGTTAAAGGTTAAATTTTTAATTATTTACACACAAATGAGTCACCCCCCCCCCCCGTATTAGTTGTTCTGGTGGACTATTATTGCTTTTTCCAAAGCTTTTTTCCCATAACACCATCATCCTAATCATGATACTGAAAAATGTTTGAAATTGAAAATTGTTATCCAAGATCGTATTGATTATAAGGCTATATTTATTTATAGCGACGATGATCAAGAAAGATAACCTTTTTAACCTACTAAGAAAAACTTGAAAATCTACAACAATCATTTTCCCTATCATTCAACCAATATTATTGACCAAAATTATTCTTCCCAATACATTGACTATGATAAAAAAAAAGTTAATAAATCCAATCATGTTGTTAATTGAGTTAAGAAAATAAAACCTAAACCTCTATCTCAACCTTACACTATCTTTAACCTTACTAAGACAATTGAAGAACTTGTTTGTCCTCTCTACATTGTCACAAAGGTTCATGGCCTTCCTACTTGTGGTTCCCTTATTGATCCCACTTGCATGGTGATGTGATAACTGAAGAACATCTTTACAGTAAATAATTGCAAAAGGATTTTTATAATAAATGTGATTTTATGATTCAAACTTGTGGTTTCCTATGTCCTTCCCATGGTTCCATTTTATTCTCTATTAAAGTTGGTGGTAAAACTTTAGATGTGTTGGTCCTTTTTTATGTTGTAATAGAAATAACAACCTCTTCCCTTTATGAATGTTTTTATAGAGGAGCCACCTCCAAATGTATGCTCATGCAAGAAAAGGACCAACTAACAAGCACTCTCCTAATACTTCTACACTTTATGCCCTGCTACACCAAGGGGGGTGTTGACACCTAAAAAATTAGGTTCTAAATACGCAAAAAATCAGGGAAGTATAATCTACATTCTCAATTATTATATAATTTCCCTATGTTAAAAAATTAAAATGATTAAACAGACATACATATTTATTGTTATTCTATGTTTATGAAATGGGTTTTAGTTATTTTATTTCAATAAATTTAATGTTTATACATTTTGAAATAAAGTAATTATAATAAAATAATAAATAATGAGGTAGTTAAGTAAAAAGGTGGCGATAGGGAGTTGAACACTTGACCTCTCAAGCCAATCTCTTTTCCTACCTACCTACCCTTCTACTCTCTAACCAGTTAGTCTACTATTATTCTTTAAGAGAATTTTGAAGAGGAATTAAGTTATTTACATTCTCATGTGCAGGTAAAAAATAAATACAAAAATCTCACAGGGAGTATTTCTTGCCAAAATAATGTTAAAATTCAAATATGAAATATTCTTTGCTTGTATATTATTTACGTAATTAATTTCAATAAAAAAGAGTGGGGATCGGGAGTTGAACACTCAACCTCTCGACCCACCCTTTTTTCTATCCTAACTACTCGACTCTACCCCTACCAATTACTCTATGTTATTCCTTGAGAGTGTAAATGTAAATAAAGGTATAAGTTAAAGATAATCTTATTTCCTTTTTGAAATTAATTATTAAGCGAATGATAATAGTGTATGTGATAAAGATTATTATGTTAGGTTTGTTATTAAATTTACACCTACCCTATGTGGAGTTTAATGTTTTCACAAATTTAGGGTAAATGCCCCCTTTTTAAGGATAAATAGACAAATTATAACCATTTAGGCCTTCTTAACAATGCATTAAACTTTGTAAAGGTTTATAACCCCATTAAATTCCTAAAAACCCCTTAAATCTCCTACAAGCCTTACTAGGCCTAAATTGCCAACATGGGAAATCTACAACTTTGGGCACTCTTAGTGATTTTACAATATTTTATTGGCTCTAGTGGCCACATTAAATTTATTATGGACCCTATAGACCTATAGATTCCCTTACTAGACTAGTATCAACAAGATGACCCTTAATGACCCCCCTAGGTGCATTTTGACCTTAACATGTCATTCACCTCTATTATATGCCTTCATATGTTTAGGCTTTTGAAATTCAAATGTATCAAATAAAAAATGGACCATAGGTCCAATTACATTAAACTCTTGATATAAAGGGATTTACCCTAGAAAGCCTAGTGAAAGAATATTTCATTACAATACAAACTATGCCATCTTTGGCCTCTATATCCTTGTAAATTGACAAGCCAAATGCCTCCTTGGCGACTCGAAGAATATCAACAACACAACAACAATGTTCTCCTACCTTGTCTTGCTTTACAACTTGTTCCAACCCAATTTCACATATCACACTTACAACTCCCAAAGCTCTCAATTGGAGAAGAATTACATGATCCTGAATTAGTGTATATATACACAGATTCAACAAATGGAACAAAAAGAGAGACAAACAGGCATTAGGTTTTGAAAAGATAGAAGTGCAATCATGCCACTTTTATTGTAGTGGATTCCATTAGAACTCTACTTAATCTATCAAAATTTTTTTGTTTAGCACATTTTTTCTGGAGTAGTATTCAGATGGTGATTTCTTAAGAAGTTCTAGCGTCGCACACTTTTTTACTTGGACGCACCAGGGCTGCATTGGGGCTTGATCTCGGGGACACCAAGAATACACCCAAGTGAACCTAGGCCGCACTAGGGGCACACCTTGGATGCACTTGGGCTACACTAAGAAACCCCACTAGTACTTGGACAAAATAAGGTGGACACGCCAAATGGACTCGGGAGAATGTGGTGGAAGCAAAACACTTGAAACCCCACAAATTCAACAGAAAAATGTAGGCCAAGGGTCTTGATTGATCCTAGTTTAGGGGATTGGGAAAATGACCTATAAGAGTACTAAAAGATGTAATAAGGCTATTAAAGCCTCTAAATTTTTTCAAAAGCACTTGAATGGAAAAACATTATAATGTGCCTATATTGGCAATATGAGCCTAAAAAGGCTTAGATGGGGTTAGTAGGGGTTATGAGTTAGTTGGTTTGAAAAGGTTGTATTTAAAACCTCTTATAAGTCTTTAGGGAGAGCATAAGATGTTATATTGTCGAGTTGACAACATTTTCTGTCAACTTAACAACTACCTTTATTCATATTTATGTTTAACAGTCAGTTTTGTGACTGTTACTAGACATTTAGGTGGTAAGTTTTGGTTGTTGTTGGTTTATTAGAGTATAGGAATTTATTTGTAGAGAGATCTATGTGAGTAGATAGGGGGGAGAGATGTGTGGATGTGTAATGGTTGAAGGTTGTAATCGAATAAAGAAATGAAAAAAATGGTTATGTCTTGATTTGTTTCTATTTACTCATAAACTTGTATTGTTCTATAA
>MU222111.1:38356-52960 GCA_018584345.1 Thuja plicata | reverse complement strand
TAAATTACAATATAATACAAAGGTTACATATGACCATAGGATTCTGATACAACTAAACAATAATGAAATTTCTAAAGCATCAGGATGACAAATGATCATTTTCTAACCATACCCATCTTTCACATAAGGATATTATTCACCTTTGCTATCCCTTCAAGAACCTAATAAACGTTGAGGTTGACCATGGAGGCTCACCTCCCAACCTAGGCCTTTATAAGGCCACCCCTAAGCTTGGGGACCCAATCTGGAACAGGTTACAAACAGAAACACCCAACAAGCAGGAAAAGAAATAGAGACTCAAACACAAGAAAACTTCCCAACATCAGGATGAGCAAGAGAACGTATCTCCAAGAGACATTCCATAAACAGGGGTAGTGGTAGACCTCACTCAAGGAGAAAGCCAAGAATAAACATAGAATACACAAGCCTCACATGGACTTGAAAAGGACCATCTTTACAAGATGTTGTCCTGAATAACCTCCTTATACCTCCTAGATGCCCTCAGGCCATTCTTGGCTTCATGGGTATTATGTTACCCCAAGTTTTTCCCTGCTCACATGGGAGACTCTACACTTAACAGGAATCATTTCCATCTACCCTTCCAAGGCTACTCTACCCTCCCAAGGGTGAGTGTACCTTGAAGACCCATTCGAAATCAAACACAAAGTAAAGACATTGAGAAACAAATAAAGAAATTTCCAACAGAAAATAAAAGCTTCAAAACACATAGGACTCCATTAATGAAGTCTTTGAGCTCAAGAACACACATAAACACAAACAATTAACTTTAAAGAAATCCAACCTTAATCCAAAGCTAAGGTGTGAAGAGGAATGGTGTTGTGCTATCCTTCCTAAGCTCCTTCTCCAAAAGCTCCTTCAAATTGAATTCTGTCTCTAAGGGTAAAGAGTGGGTGAACACTCAACTCATCCTAAAACCTTCCCTAAATAGGAAAACCTCCAACATGAGTAGGGCTTATCCAAGGGTGAGGTAACTCTATCCAATCCTAAACTAAACCACATTCTAAATCTCCAAGTGTGAAGTCAAATGAAACTTGGGTAGAAGAGAGAGTGAGGTTAACCAAAGACACACTCCTCTTCCAAATTCACTCAAAACTGAAAATGACACTTAAAGGGAGTAATAAATGAGTTTAGAGGCTCATTAATGATTTAAAATGACCCCTAACCCATAGGGTACCAAGTTGGGTGACTAAAAATGACCCCGGTTATCTCCTAGGAGCCCAAAAGACCCTCTA
Source organism: Thuja plicata (assembly GCA_018584345.1). Taxonomy (NCBI): domain Eukaryota; kingdom Viridiplantae; phylum Streptophyta; class Pinopsida; order Cupressales; family Cupressaceae; genus Thuja; species Thuja plicata. Next base: position 51,707 of record MU222111.1, on the reverse strand, counting down.
AAACTCACCCTAAAGTTAACCTACGGATTTCTAAGTCAAAGAAATTCTAGAAACTTCTATCCCTGGGGTAAGCTTGGGTACTACTTCTAAATGACCTTAGTTAGCCCTAGACTAACCCTGGTTACCCTTTAACTATCCATGTCAATAAATAAATTACCACCATTGCCAAACTTGACACATTAAATTAAAACAATTGACATGACTTATTCACATAAATATTTACTAATTTAATAACACACATGCAAACCATGTTTATGAAATAAACACATAAAAATGAGGTCCATGTCTCTTGATATAGATAGGACCTTGGAAAGCATAGTTATTTACATAGGTTCCAGTACTGGGTCCCCGATTTAGATCCATGGTCAACTTTTCCTGCACACTCAATGCACACATCAGTAGGTCCAAAATGATATGATATGAAACATAACACGACGTCAATGATATACATACATATAAACCATAATTACATTAGAACTGAAATAATCTAGCATCATTTTCCTAAACCAATTTCATCATATTGCATTCATACATTTGAATCCATATAAGACATCAACATAAGCTCAAACTGAATCATAACATAAAGCATCTCAAAAGTACCCTGATTACAAAATCAGGTGCTGAATATATAACATAGGATTCCATCAATCCTCAAATGTATAAAAAGTCTCTAATAGTCACAGTATGTCAAAGCATAAACTATTGAAAGCATGAGAATAAAATAGTAAAACTATAATAGTCTTATGTAGGTCTCACAAATGTGGTGAAGGCACCATTGTGCATCGAGACATCAAATCTTCTAATATCATGCTTGGTTCTGATTTCTTGCCCTTGGTATGTCAGCTTTCCCCTAATGTCAAAAATTTGTGTTTATTGAATTCCTTTATATATCCAAGGTACTTGATGTTATTTATAGGTGGGGTGTTAGAAATAAGTCAGTCAGATCAAAATCTATTGTTTCTAACTCTTGTTTTACTTTAGAAATCTTGGAGTGTCATAGGAGGGATGAATTTGAAGTTGGAAATGCTGACAAGATATTTGAGAGTGCATTTGCAAATCAGATATGTCAGAAAATTTCTTAAAGGGCATATGTCTCAAAGAGTGTGAGCTTGTGTATGTATACCTTGTCTAAGTCAGATTCTGATAGCTATTATCTACATATTGTTATTATATATTTATAGCATATTAATAAATGGATCCCAAAAATAGAAGTTTATGTAATGCAACTAAATATCACTCTAACTTGTTTAAATAGAATGCTTATGCAATTGTTTCCCTAGCTATGAACACCATAGGTTTACCATCTGCAGCTAGAATATCTCTATAACCTTGGTGGTAATTCTTAACCACCATTTTCACAACATCAACATCAATAAATATATTAGGACAAATGAAATCGTTCAAGTCTAACCTCCATGGATTGCATAGTGGAAATAAATATTCTCTCCTCTTATGGAAGTAGTTGAACACTTCCCAACCAGACTCTAGCAGTTATGCATCTTGAACCCCTATCAAATTATCCAATAATTTGTCTTGTGGACCTCCACACCTAGACACATTATGTGGAACAATATAAGGTTGGTTTGTAATTTATTATTTTGTAAATTTCTGCTCAGAATACCAATATGTAGTGAAACAATCTCCTCCTTTGTATATTAGTTTATGTTTTGTGATAACATAAATTTGTTACTTGAAGATTGAGTATTAATATCAATAAATTCCTTGTGTTCCTTCATTTCTATGAATGAATATCAATATCAATAAATCTGCTGATATGAAGTTTGCAGTATCAACAAAACATAACTATCAAAGAAAAACCCTTCATTCTCACATGCATACCAATTGGTTGACAAAATACTCAATTGAAATAAGTGAAAAATATTTAGTTCAAACTGGTAGGGGATATTACAATGTCTTCAGAAAATATAGGTTACAAAAGTTAGGCAACATAGTTGTCTGAGTTTAATTAACAATAAGTAACTTGTCGTGCCTGAATAAAATCTTGTTAGTATTTTGCTTTTCCAAATACATTACTCTTGTATGAATCTTGCTATAGGTATAAAATAGTCTTATGTTTGCTTTCTTTTTGTCACTCATATCCTATTTCTTTCACTTCATCTTCCTCTGCCTTCATAATAATGACAAGGCCTTTGAAAAATAAACTCAACATGTCTCATATAAAACTTGAAGTCTACACTATACTATTTATTTGTTTATAATTACTCAAAATATTAATGTTGATTTATGGATTCTAGATTATAGTTCTTATATTGAAATTCTCTCCTTTTTCTAATTTAGGAGGTCGACATGACATAAATTCAACCTCTAAAGTGTGAATGTGATGATTGGTTTTGGTAAAAATATTGGCAACTTGCTTGGATGTTGGGCAATAGTAGACTGATGACTTGTCCATGAATGAGATCCCCAATGTAGTGTATTTGGATGTCATTATGCTTGGTCCTTTGATGATGGATTGGGATACATGAGATTTGAGTAGCACATTGATTATCTCAAAATATGATTGATGGTTGTTTAGATTGAATACCAAACTCAATGAGAAAATTTTGAAACCAAATAGCCTCAGTTTTGGTACTCGGCTTCAATAGAAGATGGACCAATAACAAATTGCTTCTTTCTCTCTAAAAAACAAGTCTTGAACCAAGTGAGAAGCTATAAGTTGAAGTCATGAACTTATAGCTTCTCACTTGGTTCAAGACTTGTTTGTTAGAGGGAAAGAATAAATTTTTTATTCGTCCATCTTCTATTGAAGCCGAGTACCAAAACTGAGGCTATTTGGTTTCAGAATTATTATTTTTTTTAATTTAGTTTGCGTCAAAATTTTGACATTAATTGGTCGAATGCTTGTGTCGTGGGTTTGGCATCCTGGTCAAAATAGAAAGAGTTTTGTTGAAATATTTTGACCATTCCGTGTCAAAAGTCTGCGTCGTGGGTTTGGCATCCTGGTAAAAATAGAAAGAGTTTAGTCCAATTGCTCTGACCATTTTGTGTCAAAAATTTTCAAAAATTTTGAGTAAATTTGGTCAAAACTTTTTGAACATTTCGATGAACATTGGGCACAGTTTTGAAAAATAATGTGGGCATTTGAATATGCTAATTTTGACCAATTTTGTATAGAGGTTTTTACATTAACAAGAATGTGTCGATCATTCGATGATAAAAATACTAACAAAGCAATTTGTGGGTCTTTTGACCAATCTGCGTAGATAATTTGACCAATTTTTGTCGAAAATAGGGGCCAATTTTACTAGTGATTATACCAATTAATTAAGGAATTGTCTTACATATTTAGGGGTATGATCACACTTAGGTAAAATAGGGTCTCTAGTCAGAGAACACCAAATTAGGGTGATTACATTTTCCCCTCTTTGAATTGATGTGTAAGAAACGCATTGATTCAAAGAATGTTTTGATGTTGAATTCATTACACACTTGATTGAATGAAATGTCTAATGAGATCAGTCTCACACTTGATTGAATTAGGACCGATAGTATTGACTTTGAACTTGATCAAACAAATTTCAATAAATAAAATATCTTAAATATACCAATTCTGAACCTGATCGAACGATAATTGATAATATTGACTCCAAACTTGATCGAACAAAAGTCAGTATGAAGCTTCTAGGAGCTCTGAGGTATCAATTATGAACATGATTGAATGAGAATTGATAATATTGACTCTAAAATTGATCGAATGAAGGTCAGTACAAAGTTATTGAGAGCTTAATAAAGAGCTGAGAATTGTAGACATAGATATCAAGCTTGTTAGCATTGAATCCTTCTATCCAATAGTCCCGACTTGATCGAAGGAAAGTGTCATGCACCTAGTATTTTGATGATAAAGTCATTTTAATAATTTTAAGAAAGAATTTGAATGATTTTAAGTGTGATCATGCCCCCTCAGGAACAAAATCAAAAGAAAAATAATAAAATCCCTCTATAGAATGATATATCACTTGAACACATTGATTGAATTGAGAAAGAATCAATTTAGAAGAAATGGTAAAGTGAACATGTGTTAAGAGAAAACACAATTTTACCAAGTTTAATATGTGAAAATGTAAGTTTTGTGTATGATAAAATGATGTAGGACCAAGATTTCATGAATAATGTGCAATTTAATGATATAGAACCTGGAAAATAGATTGCATAAAGCATGGGAATCATTTTTGAAACATATATATAAATTCTACTTTTTTGGGAGACTGTCATAAACTGTGTCTCATGCTATTGAAAACATCATTTGTGCATTTGATTTTGTTCCCAATAGATTAGAGAAGAAAATAATTGAATTTTTATAGTCCAGGAAGAGTTCTGAAGCTCCTAAATAGCTCTCTTTCATGAGTTCATGAGTTCTCTTTCTTGATATATGTTTAGATTGATGCACATGTTAATATGTACTTGGTCTTTTGATGAGTTAGAATAGATTCATGTGATGACATCATTTATTTTCCTTGATTTATTACTAATATATAAATGTGTTTAGATGATTCTAGATGAATTTGCAAATGTATGTTTTTGAGATTTTCTTTATGGAAATATATGTATGGATGCACTTAGGATGTAAAAGAAATGCAATGCTTGAATGCTTTATTTTAGAATTTTCTCTTTCTCATTTATGAATTCATAATATATGCCATGGTTATGCAATGACATTAATATCAGTAATATAGATGAAGTAGTTAGCTTGGATTTTGAATGAACCAAGAAATCATTTTGAGCTCAAGTCCTTATCCTGTTCTAAAATGAATCATGCAAAATGTAAATGCATCTACATACAGACTCTTAGGACTTTCACTGATTTGTATACATTGTAGCATTTTTATCATCATTGGTTGTTTTTGGTAATGAACATCATCAGATAGTATAACTATCACTAATAACCACAAGGTATCATGAAAGTATGAATACTATGTGTATTGGATGCAATATCAAAAATAAACCTAAGCATCAAGGCATAGAGGCCATAATGACCTATCAATTATCTCTTTTTGTTTTAAGAACCATCTTCTATTCATTTGTAATGTAAGATATGTGACCTGCAATAACCTTTAATATTCATATCCTTGGGTAAATAATGTGTCATACACCTTACTTAGGATCTGATTTAGAAATAGACAAGGAAATTGGTTCAACCTCACCATAGTTTACACATAAAAAGGATCAAGATATATATGCCTATCCATTCATGTTGGTAGATCTTACCATAAACATCAAAGCTAGGTGAAATTTATAGGATAATTTGAAACAATTACCATACACAGAAAACCAAGAAAATATTATTCCCCCTATCCTTGTGACTGTTTGTCTTTGAATAGACGTCATGGAGTAACTCAGAAGACACAACAATCACCAATTTATAATCAATCAAAGAGAATTCATAATTGCTTACATTCCCCTAGTTTGAAACATCATTGGAACATAAAAGAGTCATAATCAAACCAAGATCAGTCTATATGTGTTTAACTAGTAATAAGAAATATTGTTGATTCATTTTTCAAGAATAGTAGAGAATCATCAATCAAAACTTGGAATCAAGCAATATGTTTTTATAGCTGAATATATGAGATTAAATTTTTTAGTAATTATAATCCAATGTAGTGTTTAGGAACATTGTTTGATTTAAAGTGTTGAGAAATAATAGTATGATTAAAGTGTTGAGAAACACCAGTATGATGCATGTTATAGGTAGGTGGTGTTTAAGAAACACCCTTCTTTGTGTTAGTGAAGTTTTGATTTAAGCATTGAGAAATACTATTTTGTAGAGGCAAACCATCCTAGACAGAAACCTAAGAAAACCTAGCAGACGTGGACCGAACATGCTAGAAAAGATGCCCCCAGTACATAATGACTATTCCTAAGATGAAAATACAGACAAATCCCAGGAAAGGATAAGACATTTGGAAGGAAATAGAGTCATGTGTGATCATGAAGGATTAGTGTCAGAAGTGCATTGATAGATGGAGCATAGATTACAAGTGACGCCTATTTTCCAGGTTTTCACCACTCAGAAAATATTTTTATTTTTGCTACCAAGATGCCTATTTGCCAGGTTTTTGCCTAGGAAATTTTCTCTTTTTCAATCTTTTTGTTCTTTTTTTTATTAGTACCAAGGCACCTATTTTCTAGGTTCTCACCAAGGATACATTTTTTTAGGACTTTTTCCATTGTTTATGGAATTCTTTAGGAACAATTTTTTGATTTTTTTGGTATTTTCTAAGAACTATTTCCACTGCATGTGCTCTGTTAGCCATATGTCAAGCATAAAACCACTTCAAGTGTAGAGTATTGATGGGATGAGAGAGGAAATCCTCTTTAGGTGTAGCTAATTGATAAGCTCCAAACCCAAAATTTGCAGTGATAACATAAGGTCCCAGCTAGTTGGGTTTAATTTTTTCCCTTTTGTTCTCTATTTGGCTAGTGTTTAGTATTCTCTCTTAGAATGAGATACCCCACTTGAAATTGTCAAGTTTTTACCTTCTTATTGTACCCTTTTTACATTCTTTTCTGGTACACTTTGAGATGATTGAACGCTTGTTGCCTGCGCTCATCAAGTAGTTCTAGTGCATGAACCCTATCAATGGTGGTATTGTTCATCTATAACAAGACCTTGGAGAGATACTCACAAAGATAGAATTTTTACTTCAATGGGTAGAAAAACTTATGCACCATAGACTAGAGAAAATGGTGTGGCTCTAGTTGGTGTTCAGATACTTGTTTTGTAGGACCATAGTGCCATATTTAGTGGCAAATGCCAATATCTGCCAGACTTACTCACAGTTCTATGTAAGATTTTTAGAATGTTTCTATTTGAATCCTTAGCTTTTCCATTACCTTTAGGATAATAGATTAAAGAACAATGATGAGTGATATGAAACTGTGTACAAAGTTACTTGATATCTTGGTTTTTGAGCTGACTCCCATTTTCTATTACAATAGAATAAGGTACCCCATACCTACAAATGATGTAGTTCAAGATGAACATAGAAACCTATTTGTCAATGGCTTTGATTAGCGGCAAAGCCTTGACCCACTTAGTGAAACAATCAGTCTTCGTAATGATGTACTTGTGTCCACTTGAAGAATTAGGATAAATCTATCCAACAAGATCAAAGGCTCATTATTGAAATGGTCAATGTGTTATAAAAGGTTTGAGTTCTTTGGCTGGAGCATGGATAAGGTTTCCATGTGTTTGACATTTGTTACATGTTTTAGAAAATTGCATGACATATTTTTCCATTATAGGCCAATAGTATCCAACTCTTAATAGTTTATTAGCTAATGAAAAGCCATTCGAGTGTGATCCACATACACCTTCGTGAGCCTCTTTTAATGTGCGGTTAGGCTCCTCTTATTCTAAACACCTAAGAAGTGTATCGTCAAGACCTCATATATATAAGTTAGTAGTGATGAGGACATAACACAATGATATCCAAATTAAAGATTGTTTTTCATTCCTTGATAGGTCATGAGGTAACGTTTAATCAGTAAGATAAGCAATTATTTTGGCAAATCAAGATTGGTCTTGGGAATTTAAAGAACAAATCACTTTGTATTAAGGTGTATCAAAGGATGGAAAGGATAATTATTCCACCAAGAAGTCATATAACAATTGGTGTTCTTCTATTTGTAACATGGATTCTAGCATAGCCATTACATCTGCAGCTTTGTTTTCCATTCTAGGTATTTGTTGGAATGTGATGAAGAAATTTTTTTTAACAAATCTTCTACAGCTGTTTGTAAGGCATCAATTTCTCATCTTTTGTCTGATAATCTCCATTAAATTGGTTGATAATGAGGTGAGAATCACCATACACATGTAACTCTACAATTTTTCATTCCTTAGCGAGCTTAAGTCCATTTACCAATGCTTCATATTCAGAGATGTTATTTGTGTATGGGAACATCATTTTATATGCCTTAGGTATCTTTTAGCCTTGAGGAGTGATAAATATAACCCCTTCTCTAGATCCTTGTTGTGTGAAAGAACCATCAACATACATCTTTCATGTATATGTAGTTAAGTACATGATTGTCTCATCTAGAAATTGAATTATCAAAGGTGCATCATCTTGCAATGGTGAATCAGCTAGTTGATCTACTATGACTTGTCCTTTAATATCCCTTCTTTCTACATACTCAATATCAAATTCACTTAGAATAAAGACCCATTTTTCTAGTCCTCATGTTAATGTTGTTTTATTTAAGAGATATTTGAGAGGGTCTAATTTTTCAATAAGTTTTACTGTATGCAAGAGCATGTAGTATCTCAACTTCTGGGATGGAAAAACAACCGCTAAGAAATATTTTTCAATGATAATGTAGTTAAGTTCATAAGACACCAAGGTCCTGCTGATATAGTATATAGCTCTTTCCTTTTCATTTTCATCCTCCCGTGCTAGCAATACTGCAAGTGATGTAGTTGTAGCTAAGATATAGAGTAGTAGTGTTTTTCCATGAATAGGTGCCATGAGAATAGGAGTAGCCAAGTAATCTTTTAATTCTTTGAATTTTTTTTCACAATACTCATCCCATTTAAATGTAACACCTTTGTGTAGTAGTTTTGTGAAAGGTTGCGCTTTATCTACTAGTTCTCACATAAATATTCTGATGGACTGAAGTCTTCCTTGAAGCATCCTCATTTGACTAATATTGCGAGGAGGTGAAATTTTCATTATAGATTTTACTTTTTTAGGGTCCACCTCAATTCCTTTGGTTGATACAATAAACCCTAAGAGTTTCCCTAATTGGACTCCAAATGCACATTTATTTGGATTAATCCTTAGTTGAAATTTCTCCATGCGATTTATTTTTGACTTGGCTAATGTATCATCCACATATTCCTACATGTTCTTCTGTAACATATTGTAGAATATCGTTGTCGTAGCTCTTTGGTATGTAGAGCCAACATTCTTTAGTCCAAATGGCATGACATTCCAAAAAAAATTTCCCCATGTACATGCAAATTTTGTCTTTTCTTGGTCCTCTAGAGAAATTTTTATTTGGTTATAATCTAAAAATCTATCCATAAAAGAATAAATTTGGTATCCCATTGTGAGATCTATAATCATATCAATGTTGGGAAATGGAAAATCATATTTAGGAAAAGCTTTGTTTTAGTCCTTAAAGTTTGAGAAAATTCTAATAGATTTATCTATTGTGGAGATTGGTACCACATTAGAAATTCATCCTGCATAAGCGATGACTCTTATGAATCCAACTTTTAAAAGTTTTTCCAGCTCTACTTTGACCAATAATGCAACATGTGGATGCATCTTTCTTAATTTTTGTTTAACGTGTTTGATTCTAGGAGGTATAGATAAGTGATGCATTATTAACTGAGGATAGAGTCTAGGAATATGAGTGTAAGACCATGAAAAGTTGATCTTCTTCTCTTTAAAGAATTTGGTGAATTATATCTTTTATTCTTCTGATAAGGATTGTGTCAGATGAACAAATTGATGAGCTTCCATTGTTCCTAAGTTAACTGGTTTTGTTGGTTCTATCAGAACTCAAGATCTTTCTTCAAAGTTCTTAGGGAGGATATCAAGAATCTCATCTTTTGGCACCTCTAAGAGGTTTTTACCATCAGATACATCTTTTATCTTTACATTTTTAGAATATGATACTGCCAAAATGTGGTTTTCACCATCATTTATTTTCTTCTTTTTATTTTTCAATTTGTGACTAAGAAACTTGATATCCTCCTCTGACATGTTCATGCTCCTTGCATTGGCAGAAAAAGGATAAGGTTCACAAGAATTTAGGTAACAAGCCAAAGTGTAGTCATTGGGAAAGTTCATGGTAGGATTAGGGTCTGAATTGGTCTAATTCATTAGTTCAAGTTTTACAAAGGATAATTATTCAGATTTTGGTAAGGATAACATCGCATCAACATCAAGACTATTAACTGAAAAGACATTTTCTGTAAAGTTAGCTTCTATAGCATTTAGCTCATTAAGAGTTGAATCTTCATTATTAGGGTCATTGTTAGAAATATGTAGACCTAACTCTAACAAATCATCAATTTATATTTATTCATATTCTCTTGTTAGATTGAAACTCATAGCTTGTATCTTTTGAATGTCCTCTAGACATAGTGAAGCATCAGTATTTCCATCAACAATCTTGGTTAGTGGTATCTCATCTGATTTTGGGACGACAACAGTGTTAGGGTAAGTGTTATAACTTTCTCCTCTCTCCAATAGAGATGAAATTCTATTAGCCAGATCTACCTCAATGTCCATCATAGTATCATACATGTGATCCCACTCATAATCATGTCAATTTGTTATTTTGTCATCAGATCTGTTTAAAAATTCAGCAATGGTCACTTGATGTAACCTATTAGCCATTTGTATATCAAAGTGTGGTAAGTCTAGGATATGTGAAATTGTCACCAATTTCCCCCAATTAGGATGTACATCTTGTTGTTGGGGTATTTCTTCATGACTGTATTCTACCTGTTGGACTTCTAGAGAGTCTTTTATTTCTTCCTCCACTTCTTGGACACAATCTTGTGATAACAAAGGAACATGATGCTCTTTTTGTGAAAAAAAAGTAGGTACATATCATTCTCCTTGATATTTGAGATACTCATTACCAATGTGTAATAATCTTAGATAGTTCCATGGTTCAAGTGGTGTTTCTTCTTCTTCATCATCACTTCCTTCATGAAAGATTGGACCATCTTTTGAAGTAGGGTTTTCTGAATTGTTATTAAAACCTAACCCTATTTTATCTTTGGTGTTTCTGAATTCCATGTGTATAGGTTCAATGAGTCCTTTTCCTTTATCTCCTAAAGGTCCCTTCCCATTGTATCACATTTGTTTGAGAAGGTCATATCCTTTACCATACCTTTCTAGGGATATCTCCACATGTTTTTCCTCATTTTATCTTTGTACTCCTTTATAGAGCCAAGCCAAGACTACTTTACCTTCTTTTTTGTCCTCTTGAGAAGTAAAAGCTCTAACAATACCAATTGGTTTATGAATGTCTTGTTCTTTTGATGTAGTAGGTATGAAAAATGAGGAAGGCTTCCCATATGATCTTGGAGACATGGGAATGTTAGCTAATGATAGTTTCATGTCTAGTTTGTATTTTCTCGTATTGGTTTATTCAAGTTTTAGTGTCTTTTCAAAGCTTCTCATCACCATGTCTTTAGAGGTTTCAGGTATGGATTCTTTTGGGACTTCCTTATTATGAAGAACCATGCTGTCTACTTTAACATTGTTGCAATTATAGCTTGAATTTGCAAGAATTTTCACTTCCACCCTTATATGTGGGAATTTGATGCATTGGTGGTAAGTAGATGGCACTACTTGCATTTCATGTATCCAAGGTCTCCCTAATAATATGTTATAGTATGATGGTAGATCAAAAACCTGACAAATCACATTGTGTTCAATTGGTCCTATTCTAATTTGTAGAACAATGACCCCTTTGGATGATCTTTCTTCTTCGTCGTAAGCTTTGATAGTTATCTTACTTCTTGAATCAATGGTTTATTCTGAAAGACCCAATTTCTTTACTAGATTGAGAGTACATATGTTCAACCCTTTGCCTCCATCTATCAATACATGTTTGACACTGGATTTGTGAATCAAGACTTCAATGTTAAGGGGTTGGTTATGCAAATGATTCAAGGACTTGTCATCTTCTTCTAAAAAGGAGAGGTAATGTGGAGCTGAAATATGATTGAACATTGCCTAGAACTTGCCTACATCAATTTATTTTGGAACATTTGCAAAATGTAGGGCTTGTTCAAGGACTTCCCTATGCACTAAATAGATCTTTAGTAACTCAAATATAGAAATTTGAGCTGAGGTCCTTTGAAATTAGTCTACCAAGTTAGAGTTTGTAGAAGGTGTATTAACTATTTGTCTTGTTACTGTTGGTTTAGGAATTCTGACAATAGGTACTTTAGAGGATGTTGATTACTTAGATGAGGAGTTAACTCCTTTGATCATGACTAGTGCTTGGCTTAGAGTCACGATGTTCGAATGTGTTGATGTGTCTTTGGCACCTTTAATAGTGATCACATTGATTGATTTGGTTTTAATTTCCAACATGTTGATCACATTCTCATTATGAGAGTAGGTGTAATTAACTTCATTTCCTTTTCCTTTAGAAGCTTCCCCTTGTTTGCAGTTAGGTTTGGGTTTGTTAAATGTTGTGTGATCTTTGTTAGTGGTATGTCCTTCCACTTTTATTTTTCCTCCCTCAATAAATTCTTGTATAACGTGTTTGAGCTTAACAAAATCATTAGTCTTATGTCCTTTGTTTTTATGAAAGACACTATAGGAATTGTCATGCCACCATCTTGGTTTAACTTCTGGTTCCCATGGATTTGAATCCAGTATCGTGAGGACTTTGTTATCCAAGAGATTTTTCAAAAATGTCTCAAGAGGTTTTCCGAATAGAGTAAATGTTCTTTTAGCTCTATAATTCCATGGTTTACTCTTGTTTTTTTTATTGTTTGCTCTTGGTATTCTGGTTGTTACCTTAGCTTCTTTTCCTTCTTTTAAGAAGTTTGTTAGATTGAACATAGCTAGTTTAAGATTCGCATTGGAAGCTTCTACCACTTCATCACTAACAATATTCTTGTTCTTGTTCCACCATTTATGTTTTTTGTTGTAGTTGTTAGATTTGTTATCACTTTGGAGTGTGATTTCACCTTTCTTGACCATAACATCTTCACCACAAATAGAGTTCTTGATCATTCTATCAAAACTAGATGAATATTGCATTTGTAAAGCATAGTTCATTTCGGGTACCAAGTTGTTGATAAATATTTCCATATTTTTAGATTCGGGTATTGCTCTTTAGTACATTGCAAAGATTCTCCTCCACCTTTGTAAAAAGTGTGTAAGGGATTCACCCATTCTTTTTTTTTCTGTTATAAATATCCATCATGGTTACGTTATGTTTTATGCTTTAGGAGTAATTTTGAACAAAACGTTGGATTAACTCCTCAAAATATTGTACACTTGGTGTGAGTTTGGAGAACCATTCCATAGCATTTCCGCCTAGACTTCCCAGAAATAGCTTCATTAGATAACTAGGTTCATGCATGTACTCTATGCATAGCATGCAAAATTCTCTAAAATGGTCATTTGGATAAGTTTCTCCCATGTACTTTTCATATTTGGGTCTTTCCATGTTTGGAAAAAATGGAAGCATGTTTATACTCTTGCCAAAAGGAAATTGTTAGAATTAATCTTTCCTTGGTTGAAAATATGTAATTAAAAGGATAAACCAAGGTATCCTTATTTGTATTTGTCCTCTAGTCCAAGTAGGAGGACATGTCACTATTTTGTAATTCCTTTAA
>MU222111.1:14676-31947 GCA_018584345.1 Thuja plicata | reverse complement strand
ATTTGTCACACACACAATATGAATGTGGCATCCATAGGAGAAGGGAGTTACATGCAAACTCCTCCACTCATCTCTACTTAAGAGATGTCTCTCACACACTTGCTTCAATAATCTTCTTTTCTCTCTCAATCTCTCATTGCTCTCATTATTGTATTGAGCTTATTTCTCTCATCCATAGGCTTTTTTGCCACATTCTTATTCACTAAGGGGTTTTTCTTTGCTTTTCCCCTTACCAAAATCTCTTGGCTCTTTGTTGGATTCTTGGAGTTTCTCATATGCTTGATAGTTGATCTTGACATCTTTATCTCACTTGTGATTTATGCTAAAATCTTCTTGCATTTCATTTTCTTGGATCACTTCATGTTTATGTTTTCATTCTTTTAATACTTCTTACAGAAATGGACATATGTGTTCCAAAAAGTATTTTTTTATAGGTTTGATCTTTTCTTGCTTGAGTGTCACAGGTTATGATTTTATCAAGGTCAATTGCTTTGTGAGAATAGAAATAGGTATTGGTACCTCCTTTTCCTTAGTCTCTCAACATCATAGTCTTTGGGAAGTCTGACTCCAAGATAAGCTAAGTGTAGGAAATATTTCTCTTTTTCTTCACCAATGATCTTTTCAAAATTTCTTTGGAACTTTCTACTTTGTTTGAGTTTGTTATACTCTTCCTCAGATATATCTTCATCACTATCTGAATCAAACAAAGGATAGTTATGATTTTGTTCTTCATGACTAATTTCTCGTTCGTTACAATATTGTTCATCGTTATATTCCTCAAAAGATGCACTCCATCCTTGGTGAGGTGCTTCCATTTTGGGTGAGTCTTGATCGAATAGGGGAAAGCGATATGTCTCTCCTTATTGAAACTTGAGTAATCTAGGAGGTCTCTCTGAATTGTCAGCCAAATATTGATTATGTCTGGTGTTAACCATGAAATTTGGGTCTCAACTTCGTCAAAGGATTTCCAATGGTCTCAATAGGATTTCAAATTGTCTGAGTAGGTGTGTCAAAGTAGTGAAAAAGTATTTGTGTTTGAGTGACTCTAGTGTCAGAGGGTTATAATGCCCTGATAGTGAGTTGGGAATCAAGTGATATTGAAAAGTGAAAATACCACACATTTTGGGACCAATTGTGAGAATCCAAAAGGACATGTAAGGTAGACTTTAAAGAAAATTGTGAAACAGTGATAGGCCAACCAACAAGAGGAATATGACCAGACTGAAGAGCCAAAAGGGTATCCAAAAAATAAAGTTTCTCTGAGTGACACATTTACAAGTATCCACTATCCCAGATGTGACTCGCTAAATGAGAGTTGTTATTTGCTAGATGCAAGATGATGCAAACTAAATATGAGTTGTGATTTCCTTGATGCAAGCTGATGCAAACTAAATGTGAGCTTTGATATGCAGTATGCGAAAAATTTTTTGTATGTGAGCCAGGAATTACCAAAAGAGAGAAAGTTCCCTAGATGTGAGCTAATGCAACTAGAAGAGACCTAGAAATGACCATATGTGAGCCTCTGATGGTTTTGCAAATTTTGTGTGTTGTCTCGAAGTACGTGAAATTTAATCCCAACAACACAACTTGTGTGAGACTTTTCAGAGAGTTTTAAACATCATGTATGTCAGGGTTTGAAACTTATTTCTTTTTTTGAGGAGATTATCTTTTTAGTGAGAGATCAGGACACATAAAACAATTTTTCTTTTGTTAAGGTGATCAAACACATCCATATTCCCTAGATTGTAGGCATGGAGTGAAAATCTTTTCTCATAGACTAAGGTACACACTCATATGCTAATCGAAATACAACCATCACCAAGCATGTAAATGGGTCCAGTCATGATGTCGTATTATCCAACTTCAAATGCAAGTGAAGGCACAAAATTATGAGTATCTTGGTGCAATTACTATTTCCCTTGCACACAGATTATCACCCTTTCAAACAAAAACTAGGTAGTTTTGACTACAAATGTTGTTTAATTGTGGGAATCCATTCACAATCATCTCGTATATAATTTCACAAGGAAAAATTGAGGCATATTACCCTATGAGTAATCAAATGTGTGTAGTCTCACAAGAAAGATTCAAGTGGCTCCACTCTACACACACTCAAGCATGTTCAAGGAATGATGTCAAAATTCCAAGAACAACACCAACCATGTCTTTTGAGGCTTTGGCCTACAAGGAATCATGTTATTTATAGAGAGTTGGAAGGGTTGGCATAAAACTTGTCCTCACTTGGGTCGTCCTAGGAGATTTTCTCCTCAACCGCTAGGCCCTATAATGTTTTGAAAGCAATGAAAAATGATTGGCAACTTAGGAGTCTATATTTATTATTCTTCAAAAGAAGAAGAACGTACTATCCTATTCCATGCCATTTTCTCACACAAGCACACCAAACATGTTCATTTTATTTTAAATTTCATACCTCAAAACTTAATCCCCCATGACAAGTTTTTTATTCTTCCAACTTGGGAAGAAGAGAAAATCCTCTAGTTGGACTAAGTAATGTGTTTAAACTTGATATTAAGTGCCTATTGTAAAAATTGACAAAGCATATGAGAGAATAGTTTGTTTGTTCAATTTCCCCAATTTAAATGAGTTTCTTTTTCAATTACTTCTTGTGTGTGTGTGTGTGTGTGTGTGTGTGTGTGTGTGTGTGTGTGTGTGGATATACATATATTTCCTCCTAATCCAAGACAAGGATATTTCATTTGATTAACCAAAAGGAGATGATCAATGCAAAAAGGAATCAACTTGTTATGGATAAAGAGGGAAAGGGGGATCTAATTTCTTAGTTATAAAGAAAAAAAATAGATCTAAATTTCTTAAAACCTTAATTGAAATGAAATATTTTTCTTGGAATGTAGTAGATCTGGAAATACTTGCTTTTTGGTGTCCATCATGAGTTTCAGGAAATTATGCAACCGGATCTAGAACAGAAACACATAAATGGAGAAAACCCATAAAAAAATTTATTTTCTAAGTTAGGTTGACCTTCACCCAAATAGGAGGGCACAATTGCACCCCTTTATGTTGACCTTGACCTGCACTACTCTGATGGAAATCATGTTCGTAGATCCTGAGAGTTGGTCGAAAAGGGTATCTGAATTTGCTTTGTAATTCTCTATCTCGTACATGCACCCGAAAGAAAAAATGGTTTTTTTTGTTGGGGGAGGGGTTTTCCTTAGTCAAACCCCTATTTAGGAATTAAAATTTAAATCAAAATTGAAATGGATAATGCTAGCAAAGAGTAGAAATAGATCTAACAATGAAGCTATGATATTCAATAGATATGCAAGTGTATTTCAAATGTAAAGAAGTATGTTAATATGAAAGCTTAGACTCAACATTGAAAACCATAAGTGTAAATCAAAACCTCCATGATTGTATGCTTGGAATCCACCTTGAAGGAAGAATGATTAAATCTTGAGGATGCACAAAGGATCTTGAAGGAAGATCACACCATCATGATGAATAGATCTAGGGTTTGAATGATGAATCTTGAATGCTTGAAAAAAATCCCTTCAAAGGCTTGAATGCTTGAATCCTTGATCTTTAATGGAGAAATTGAAATGCTTAAGAAGAAGAATGTAGAACAATGGAATCTTGAAAGTATATGATAATGTATTTTTCTCCAAGTAGATTATATTACTCCATATGCTTAGGTGCTTCAAGTCTTTCTTCTTAGCTTGTCTTAGAGAAAATGAGAGGAGAAAGGCTTCCTTATATAGAGGCTGAAATAGGATAATTAAATTCCAATTAGACCTATACCCCTAGAAGTGAACCTATATTAAATATCTTTTAAGAGTTACTTCGGAACCCAAAATAGCTGACCCAGAAGCAGGAAAAAGAACTCTTTTGTTTCCCCTACATCCAAAAATCTTCCCAATTGAAAAGGAGGACCTGGATCAAGGTCAATGTTGCCCTTGACCTAGGTCAAGGTTGAGTTCAACCTTGACCTAGGTCAAGGCAAAGGATGACCTTTACCCAGGGGGTCAGAACCCCTAGAAAATGTGCTAGGTGGGGTTAACATTGCCTGGAGGCACACAATCAGGGTCCTCAATAGGCACAGAAGATGGAAAAGGGGTATAAATTAGAGAAAAACATGATGATGGCCTAAAACACCCCCTAAGGATGGATAAACATTCTTAACATGGAAGTTCTTCTATTTTAAGATGATACATTTCACAAAATTTGACAATTGTGCTTGTTCAATTTCCCCAAACTTAGTGAATTGCTTGTTCAATTACTTTCAACTTTAGAAAATTGTGATTGCTTGTTCATTTTCCTCAAATAATTATCATATTATAAATTAAATTATGAGTTTCTAATTTTCCTTAAAGGAAAAGAGCATAATCCTCTGATCAATTTATTAAGTGATAGAAAATTTTCTTAAGTTTGAAATCTTGTAAAAAAAAGGTTAGGTTGAATGCTTTGGCAACCTACAACCCACAAATTAGTAGTTTGCCTCCAAATTTTTAAAAAAATAGTCTCTGACAGAAACCAGCAAGAAAATGTGGTTAGACTTTTAAATTTGCAACTAAACCAACCAAATGTGATTGCCTATATGAGATGCGATCCTAGAATTCCTAGATGCGATTAAGGATTATTAAAACACGATTTTGCACTAAAGGCGATGTAGAATTCACCTGCTATGAGATTTCCCTAGATGTGATCTAGGATATACTGGATGTGATGATAGAAATACGGGATGCGATGATCTTTCCAGGATGTGAACCTTTTCAAATAAAGGCGAGCTTTGGCAACTAAATGCGACTCTAGACCTGAAAATAGAGAACACAAATTAGAAAAAATAGAATTATAAAAGAGGAGAAATCAGAGGATTTTCCCCATGATGGGCACCATAAATGTGTTTGTATTTTGTGGACCTGCAAGCTGCAACACAACACTTCAATATGTCATTACATTAGTAAGAAAATATGAAATATGAGAGTAAAAGCACATAGAAATCACAAAAACTAAAATATTTCTCCCTATCTAAGAAGAGTTTGATAAATGCTATAATTTTCCATAATATTCTACATAAATCAGTGACACATTCATGCTTAGAATGGAAGATTTAGAGAGAATGCAAGCTAAATGCTCAAACAAAGTTGATTTTAAGTGCACCAAAAGAGATTATGAAATTACTATTAACAAAATGCATTTAGAATTCTACAAAATTAGATTAGCATAAGGATGATTTCAAATTCTAGAATTAAGGCCCATTGAGCTCAAAATTCATTCTTTTTATAGAAGAATTTGAGAAATGAGAGGTCAAGATTGATTTGCGAAGAAAGGTGGAGATTGAATCCTTGGTAATCCATGTGAGGTGATCCAAGTGATTTAAATCTCATTGGCTAATGGATTGAATTTCCATTTTGCAAGTGAGGAGTTGTAATTAGGACATTTATTTAATTCATTTTAATTAATTATTTTAGCCATGTATTTAATTTTATTTATTTAATTAAATAGACCAATGTAATTAATGTAAGTGATGAGATCACTTTGATTTTTAGGAAATTAATTTAATTTATATGAATTATGCCAATTAATTAAGGAATTGTCTCACATAATTAGGGGTATGATCACACTCAAGGAAAATAGGGTCTCTAGTCAGAGCAGACCAAATTAGGGTGGTTACAATACCAAGCCTACAAGGTTCAAATGATTTGTGAACTTATAAAACCTAAGGAAGATCCTAGACTTGGACTTCTTCCTACACCACCTATTTGTCATTTTCATTCTTTTGTTCCACCTCTTGTTTCTTATACATATACTCTTCCAGTATTTTTTCAACCTAATTTCGTTCCCTTAGTTCTTCCCCTAAAGAAGAAAAGGACCCAATATTGTTTGATCCTATCCCAACCAAAATTTCTATGAAAACCAAACACAGCTTCCATGCTTGTGATTTGCATCATAAGAGTCATGTTAGAGCCCATCAAAGTGCTTGTCAAAACATTTCTTCACCTCATACACATTCTCCTACTTTGCTTCCCTTTGACCAACCTATTCTTGAGCCAATGGAGAAAGTGAATTTAAAAAAAATTAAAAATAACAAACATGACAATGCAATTCGTATCTTGGATTCTATTACAATTAACATATATGAAGAAGATAATCTTGATGATGTTGTTCTTGAAGCTAACGTTGATATTCATGCTAGTGATTTTGATGACATGTATGAGATTATTGATATTGATCATGGTTTACCAGCTATGATTTACAAACACAATGACTTATCTTCGTGACATGGTCCTTATTCAGAACTGGCTATTGTTGAACCTATTGTGCTTGGTTTTGTTCATCTTGTGAGTTTCCCACCTTCCCTAACCAATATGGACCAAGATGGAGAGAAGGCAATTTTTTTTACTAGATCCTCTTATGCAGTAGATTATACTTCCTTTGGAGGATGATGATAGTTCACTTTGATATAATTTTGACATGCATGTGTTATCATAGGACCTACTAGCCTCAGAGTTGGTAGATCCCTTTTTGTACATTATTTTGTCATGTGCTCATTTCCCTATATTTGTCCTTTTTGGTGGGAATTTCACTATGGAAATATTTCTTGTGGATCTATGTATGCTTCATTAAAGAAGTTAATCATGTTAAGTCATTTGTAATAGTTTTAACGTGGGTGCATACACTCTACTTTGTGTTTCACATTTTCCACTGTAGACACCTAAAAATGGTTCAATGCTTGTGCCCCCTTTTAACATGTCTTCTATATCATGTGTTTGATCTTTATCAATCACTAATATTGTGTCATTCTTCCATGTCATCAACTACTAATATTTCTCTCATTTTGGCCAAATTGATCATCTTACTAAATCAATCCAAAATCATTCCAAACTCATTTGATTCCAAACTCATATCAATGTCTTATCAATCTCTTTCAATCAATCCTCTGGCATTGTCAAAGTTCATAGATGCCTTATTATCATTTAATTTCCTCTAATAGCATTTTCAAAGTTCATCGATGCTATTTCATCATCAATCATCATTTCAAGAGCATTGTCAAAGTTCATCGATGCCTCGTAATTTCCAAAACTATTCTAGAATCATCAAAATTGATCCTAATCTTTATCAATATAATCAAAGTCCATTCAATTGCATACTAATTTCTTCAATTTGATAAATAATTCACTAATTTTTCCTCTTAGGATGAATAACCTAAGATTTGTCCCTATTCATTATGAATAAATCATATTTATTCATTCTTATTATAAGTCTTCAAAATTAATTAATTAATTGGCTAATTCAAATTTATGGGATTTTATAATTTCATAAATGATAATTTTGATTTGTGAGGAATATTGATTTATTTATTGAATTAAATCCTTCTAATCCCACCTAATTTGTCATATCCCTTAATTGTGATTCATATCCCTATTAAGGTGCTTCATTACATCTTTAATATTTCTTCATTCGATTCTCTCCTAATCATGCTTCCAAAATCCTACCTTCTTTTCCCTCCATTGTGCATTTAATTTATGCATTCTAATTCACCTGATTGCCTCTCATTTTCTATAAATTGATATGCATTTGTCTCATTCAAGTTAGAACCACTATCTCCTATTATTCTCACTATCAATTTATTATTTCAAGTTCTTTGTGCAATTGTGTTATTGTCAAAGAGCAACATAATCTACCTCTATGGAGAAGAAAGAAGAGAATTTGAGCATCATTTGAAGGGAGTTACTATGTTTTTGTTGAATATTATTTGATGAATTCTCATTTCAATGGATCCAATGTTAGATTAGATAGGTTATCATATTGTTTAGGGTTTGTGGTTACCTAGATATGCTTATTATGCCTTTTTCTGGTCTTACATTTATTGAACCCAACGTGAAACATGCATAACTGATTATATTGTTGTGTTTTTGTTCCTTTTGCAGGTTATGGAAGAGTTATGTGCAAGTGGTAAGCCAAGCTACGTAGGTGTTTACAGAAGCTACGCAGGTGGTTACAGAATCTACGCAAGTGGTTATAGAATCTACGCAAGTGGTTAGAGGTTCTGTGTAGGTGGTCACAGATTCTATGCAGGTTGTTAAGTCCTTTGCAGTTGGGACCTAGACTTGCACAGTTGGTACCCAGACCTGTGTAGTTGTTCACCAACCTGCGTAGTTCATTGAATAGGATTCATGTTTAGGGTTTAGGATCAATATTTTCAAGTTTAGGAATCATTTCATGCTTTATTTTTTGGTTTTCATAGATGTTATAAGGCTAAAATGGATCCTAAATAGTGCAAATGAACCCTAACTTGGTTAATGAACTCTCACTTTTTATTTGTGCTCTTAAAATGAACTTCACCTAGTTTAGGATTACATGCAATCAAGATTCTTCCCATTTCAGTCAAAGTCACAATCTAGCCTAACTATGGGTTCAAATGGAATTCAATATGTCAAATTAAGTTGTTTAATTTGAAGAGGAATTGAAAATGAATATGCACACCTGATTTAGGAAGATAAAATGAACTTTGAACTAGTTTAGGATCAAATGTAGATTTCTTGTTTAAGGTGTCTCCAAATTGGTTCAATGTACACACAGGATAAGAAAGGATTTCAAAATTAGTTCAAATCTTTCCTAATCATTCTAAAATATCCTAAAATGAATCTTAACTGCATATTTCTAAAATAACAATGCTTGTTATGGTCAAAACTCTGTGTTTTTCCAAGTTTTTACCTCATTTTTAGCCTCTAACCAGTAGTTGCATACTTGGTCAAGTAATCTGCGTAGGTGGTAGTCTAATTCTATGCAGGTGGTCATCTAATTCTGTGTAGGTCCTCAGAAGCTTCATAGGTGGTAGTCTGATTCTGTGTAGGTGGTATTTTGATCCTACACAAGTGGTAGTCTGATTTTGTGCACGTGGTAGTTTGATGCTGGGAAGGTGGTAGTCTAATTTTGTACAGGTGGTAGTCTGATTCTGCGCGGGTGGTCAAAAGTTGCGCATGTGGTCATCTAATTCTACGCAGGTGGTAGTCTGATTCTGTGCAAGTAGTAAAATGGATGCTTTTCATGCTTATTTCTAATTTTCTTCATTCCTAAGTCTATTTCTACATTTGGCATGCTGGATTTTTTTGTTACTGATGATCTATGTAGCATTTTGGAAATCATGGGATGAAGAATGAAACATAAAAATACTAATGAGTTTCATGCAGGATGATTTTCAAAGACCTTCTGTGTCTTCCAAAACTCTCATGTCTAGTTTTGGTAGTTAGCAAACACTTCATCTTGGTGCTTAAAATGAACCATTTATTTCATGTGTCTAATGTGTCCTTTAGATTGTAAACCCTAATACTTATATTAACGTATCCTCTCCCCTCACCTTTATGGATCTTGGGTGTAAGATAAATTCATATAATTCTTTTAGCATGTATACCTCCCGAGAGCTTTAGCAGAGTTGGTGAGAGTGGATCGCCCAACTGGTAACGGGCTAAAGCCAGGCCCTTCCAAACCGGTATATAAAATATGTCATTGTGATTAATCTCATAGTGAATAGGTGTTGATTATGTTATTTTGGGAAGAAGATCTCCCTCAGCACCATTGTGGTGCGTAAAAACCTATAGAATGCAACTTCTTTAGGCTAGGAGGCCTCCATAATAGAGATAATCTTCCACACATATAACCACAAGAATAGATTCCCTCACTAAAACCATGTTGTAGTATCCAAAAACCCTTTATCTATTGGTGTAGAGGGTCGGAGACCAACTAAGACACCCCACATTTGTGTGTCTCTTAGTAGAGACAACGGTCCCTTGAGAAGTGATGACCATTGGGATTTGAAGCTTAGTGTGCTTAAGAAGTGATTGCAATGTAAGGAGGAGCCCATGCCTCTAAGATTCTAAGTTTCCCACTATGAGTAAGCATGGCTAAACTTTTTTCAAGTGGGGAATTGAACAAATATTGTCCTTTCCATCCTTAGGTTTTGATGTCTTTGTTTCAATTTTACAACAACCATTCTTCACAACATGTCTTGTGTGGGTGTTTCAAAAAATTAAAGAGGAATTTCAAAAACACTCCTAAGAATTATATTCTCATGCCAAACATCCAAAACATTCCAAACATTTCAAAAAACATTCCCAAACATTCTTGAACACTTTGATTCTTCCCAAAACATCTTGTTTCAAAACCTTGCGAACATATGGAGACCCAAAATATTTATCTCAGATCCTTGTGGTTTGCTTCATTCTTTCATATCCACAACATAATCCTTTTTTCATGTGTTTAATTAGTATCCTTGAATTTTTCAATCTTAATCCTCTTGGATTAGGCTCGCATTATAAATACATATTTCCTTGCAAAATCCTCATACTGCATTAAGAACCTATTCAAAAACATTGTAAAATCCCAAAGGAATCCAAATTTTAGACTCTTACCCTATGTCATTAAAGAAAGAATCTTGACTTGGTCCCTTATTCCCAAATTTCAAACCCCCCTATCATTTGGTCTCACTCCATCTTTGTCATGTTGGATTGGACCTAGTCCCTTTTTATCCCTTTTAAAGTCAAGATTCCTATTCACTCTCCTAAGGTTAGGCTCTTAGGTTTGCAATTTCCAAAGATTGTTCAAATCCAAAAAAATCAATTGCATTAAGCCATATCTTTAATTTCATACATCATCCAAATTCCAAACTTACATTTCCATAAAGTCCTTGCATATTTAGGTTTCATTTTCATCCTAAAAGTCTCTCAAAATAAGCCAAAAATCTTGCATTTACATATAGTCATCATGTCGATCTTCACTAGGTTCCAAGAATCCAAAAGGAAACAAGACACTTATCAACCCATGTTTCCATCACAAGGAAAATCAAAATTACATTTTGATCAAAGAAAAGATATACCTTCGCAACAACAAGCTTTTGAGCAAGGGAAAATGACATCACCACAAACAAACAATCAATTGCATCAAGTCCATGCAAACATGATTCAAAAGTTGCAAGCAAAATTAGATAAAGAAAAGAAAATCTTGGAAGAGATGGTAGAAAATATGATAAAGAGTAGAAAGGAGATGACCAAACTCCTTGTATGTTTGAGTGAATCTTTCTGAGAAACTGACACACAATCTCTCATTGAGAAATAAAAGATACCAAAACTCACTTAATAACTCAATGAGCCAAATGTAAAATTTAACAAAGCCCAACTCAATCATGTGCAAGAGCCAACATTTTTTAATCAAGTCCTAGATCATTCTCAATTCAATCAAGTTTCAAATTAGTCTCCATGTACTCAAATTTCCAATCAATCATTCAACCAAATTCCCAAACAAACCTTTCAACCAATGTGTGGCATAATTCAATTGGGGCCACCACCTAATTATGAACTGATCTCCATTCCAATGCAACCAAAGTGTTCCTCAAGAAACCACAATACCTTGTGCCAATCATACATACAAGTCAATCAATATCAAGTTCGCCGATAATGTTTCATTCAAGAACATTATTTGGTGATGAAGTCTCTCTTATGTCCTCAAATCAAACAAGATTTTCTCAAACAAGGACAACTTCAAATGTGACACCTTTTGGACATAAACCGAGAATAATCAATGAGGGCCCTTTTGTTAAACATATTCACCCCAAATATTTGGTACTACATGTCAATAATGATGAGGTATCACCAAAAAGATGCATCAAGAAGCGCAAGTTAAAATCTAAAGTCCTAAAGAATTTGTTTCAAAAATTGGATCCTATAAATGAAGAGGATGACACACATAATTTACCTGTGTCTAGCAATTTCTCATCCAAAAATAATCACATAGATGACATACCTATTTCCCCTCAAGATATTAACCTTCAAGAAACATCCATGTTTCCCTCTAGTCCTTCATCCTTACAAACTTCACAAGAGAAATTTCCCCCATCCCCATCAAGTGACTCTTCCAATAATTCCACCTTCCAAGGGATATTCATAGAAGAAATCCAAGCTAGTCCCATCCATAGCCCAAGTTCCTTTAAACCAATTCTAGCATGTCCTCTGATTTCAATCAAGTCTATTCATGAGATTCTCAACCAAAGTCCATCTCTCTTGTGTCCAAACATTGAGCCCTTTCAAGAATCCCCCTTACATGTCCAAATGCATATCCCATGTCAAGAGGATGATACGAAGCATGAAGAAACATGTCTAAAAACATATCAAGATCAAGATCCCAATGATGACCAATCTCCCTTAATTATTGAGCAAGATCCCATTCCCCTTGGGCCTCATGATGATCCTATTATACCTAACTCTCCTATTCAAGATGACCCCCTTCCATTCCCAAACCAAAATGTTCTTCCAAATCCCATCGACCTTCCACTACCTAAGCAAGATCATGATATCCCTTCCATGTCTTCCAAATATCCCTTTCCAAGTCAAGATCAAGGTGCCCCTTCACCTTCATTTCCTCCAAAAGATCCCATCATCCCTTTGGATCCCCCATGAGATCCCATTATTCCTCCAGATCCTCCTCAAGATCCATCCATCCATTCTTCTACTTGTCCCAATCCTTCAAATCCCCCTTGTGATCCAATCATATCTATGCAAGTTGTTCATGAACCCCTTACACTTCAAATTGGTTCCCCTAGTTCTATTGAGTCTAGTCCACCTCATGGTCCTATAAGTCCTTCCATATCAATCATATGTCATAATAATGGACTCGCACCTTGTAGAAAGTATTGTACTGGTCAAAGAAAGAATTATCAAGTCAAAGGGTTAGACCTCCATGCAAAAAGGTATATTGAAACCCTTACGTTTCCAAGAAAATTCAAATGTCCATGATCTTAATAATAAATTTACATCTCAATACACTAGTATCCCTTCAAAATCCAAATCCAGACATATACTTCCCCCTTCAACCCTTCCATCCATCTTAGGTCCATACATTCCTCCCTCCACTAGCTCACAATCCCCTTACCCTTTCCCACATGCAAGTCAGCAAAGGCATACACCCTGGAGAACCTTCCATCCATCCATAATTCCTCCATACAGTTCCTATCCATCCATGAAATCCATTCCCTTTCCAAGAAATTTAGATGCCAAGCATAAATTCCATAGTTCAAGCAATCCATATGCTATCAAGGATCAACATGTCCAGTATAATCGACATGAACAAAAAAAGAAAAATGTGATCCTAAAAGAAAATTCCACAAAGGCCCATTGAGAAAAAAATAAAGTCAAAATCCATATGGGTTCCTAAATATCTTATGCAATCAATGCAAACTAAGGACCCACAAAATAATGAAAAATCTAAGAGCATGTGGATTCCCAAGAAGCTCCTTGAAGCGTAGAGTACCAAAGAAAAGTCCAAATTGGCATCCAAAGTTGCTATCTCTCCATCTAAATTTCTTCCATCTTCCAAATCCATTTTGGGTCTTTGTGTCCCAAAATCCATATCCATTCCTTCATTAATCCCTCAAACTCCAAAATCTCTTTTTCCTCCTTCACTACATCACCCTTCAAGGTGTGTGCCATTGTTGTTCTTGTATCCATTTCCATCCATTCAAAATCAAGCTTTCTTACACTCCCTTCATTATTCAAGACCTATTTTCCAATCTTTGATCCATCCTATCAATCCAATCCTTTTCATAAACCTTATCCGTCCTTATCAAATCATCCACTTCATATCCCTTTGTCTTTACCCTACCATTGTCTTTGCACATAATATCATGGTCCATTATTGTATATCTTTCAAAAGAAAATTTTAGAGAATAAAGGTGCTTCAGTCCTTCATTTATGTCATGTCATGCATTAAGTTTCTTCCTAACATGTCAAAAAGTCAAAAAAAAAAAGAGAAATAATTTTGTCCAATAGTGAAAACTTGGCAAACAAGTGCTTTGGGCAAGTACCATCATGAAAAATTCGCAAAAATATGTCATGTGTAATTATATAAACTTATTGGAGTCTATAATTGGGGGCAGATTTGATTTGTGTTATCCTCCATTACTCCTATCATTATCCTCCATTATCCCCATCATGTCCTCCATTATCCCATGCCTGTCATATCCATTATCCTATCCCCTTTTCTCCAAATTTGATCTTGACACGGTTACAATTGAAGCATCACATGTCCTTTCTAGTTTCCATTGTCCTGATCCCTTTGGTCTATATTGCCTATCCTATCGCAACCTTTCATCCATATTCCATATCCCTTCTCATTCTCCCTAATTGATCATGCATTTCCTATTCATATCCTATCATTTTCCTGTTCATATCATGTCATTATCCTATCTGGGTCCTAACATTGTCCTATCCAACTCCCTATCTTGGTCTTGATGTAAAATAAGGACGTTCAATGCAAAACATGTTTTCAAAGAAAAACCTCTTGACATTTCCACTTCTCGCATCCTATCCACTGCACTATCTCATTACCTTATCATTGTCTTGTCCAGTCCCTTTGCTAGGCACAAAAAATGTTATCCCATTTCTTGGATAGTACCTAGCACCTAAACAGATCCAATGCAAGAGACCATTGGCCTTCATCCCTCTACAAGTACATTTTCCCTTTCACAATGTCATTGCCTTGCTAGACACTGGGGGCAATTTCAAAAAATCTTAAAAATCCAATTTGAAGCTAAAAATCCAAAAAAATTGCATAATGTCCTGGAAAAATCTCTAAAAATTAAATATGATCCTTGAAAAGACCATAATAATCAAATATGATGCTGAAACAAATCCCTAAAAAAGCATAAAATATCATGAAAAAATCCTAAAAATCATAAAAAGTCTTGAAAAAAGATCATAAAAAAAAAATTCAAATATCTCAAAAACCCTGAAAATTGATAAATCTTCTTCAAAATCTACAAGAAATTTGTACATACTGGTCTTTCTTTTGCATAATGATCATCATGTTTGCAGACATCCATGGTAGATTCATCATTTTGTGCCTAATGAAATCATGTTCTTACAAACATGATCTAAATAATCGTGACTCAACATTCAACTTGTTTGGACCTATTCGATCTTTTGATCTTTACTATCAATAAATCTATCCAATTTATCAATCAATTATCCAATCAATCAATTTCCAAACTCAACTATCAAACAAAGAACATTTAATGCAAGTAACAACAAGAGCATAACGGTTGTTGGCTCACATTGTTTTAGTAAGTGTTTTATCTTTCATTGTTTTTTTATTTTTTGATCAAGTTCCTATGCTACGCAATGATATCATCTAAACTTATAAACGTAGCCGAGATGGTTCATGATCATATTTTTCTTTTTCTTCTGCTTGTTTGATGATTTCATAAAATTCTGGGGCATGCCTGCTATATACTTTAGTATGAAGAAGATCATCCCTTGTCTGCATCATGTTTCTTTATGCAAAAGGATGACTTTCTCACTCTGGCTTTTGTGCCATGATGCGTTGCATCTGGTTTTGCAATATCAAAATAAAGTCTTATGTCATAATTTCACTTATGAAAGGCCAAATCTTTCTATCTTACTAACATTTCTTTGTCTAATTTCTACTTCCTCCTAATATTTCTTCCATCAATCTTAGCAATCATCTTTCTTTTTGAAAAATTGTCCACATGTCAATTTCCACCCAATTCTTCAAGGGGGCATCCTACCTCCATTCTATGAATCCATTAGGGCATGATTCTTAATTATTCTTTGACACAATGCTCATAATCACATTGTATCAAAGAGGAGAAAAACGTAGACACCTAAAAATGGTTCAATACTTGTGCCCCCTTTTAACATGTCTTCTATATTATGTGTTTGATCTTTATTATTCACTAATATTGTGTCATTCTTCCATGTCATCAATTACTGACATTTCTCTCATTTTGGCCAAATTGATCATCTTCTTAAATCAATCCAAGATCATGTTAGAATACTTTAGGGATAACTAAGAGGGGGGGTGAATCAATTATTAGCAACTTTAAATCTTTTGTACCTATTAATCTAGATTAATATAAATTAAATGTGCATTCAAATAACACATTACACAACTCATCAATTTGGTTATGGGGAAACCAAATGGTAAAAACCCTAGTGGGAATTTGTACCCACAAAGAACTATACTATTTATAGTAATCCCTGTTAAAAGATCTTTCAACCCTGTAAGGAGTTGTTCATTACAATACAGTAGTATAGTGACCTAGTTAAGGGTCTAACCCTATTAGGAGTCTTTTACAACAACCTTGTTAGGGGTGGTGGACTCACTGTCCAAGTGGTGAAGGCTACAACCTTCTGGTTATTTGATACACACTGTATCAACAAGGTGAACTCATGTTTGTGAGACTGCTTTTCTGATCAATTCCTTTTGTGCACCAATGCTTTAACCTCTTGTAAAGCACTACAACAATCTTATCTGTATTCTAAAAGCTTCAACTTCAATATCTATATTATCAACATATGATAAATATAGCTCTACTGCTTTAACACTCTGCTCTCCTTTTCTTATCTCTGGCTTTCGCAACTCTTCTTATCACAAATGACCTTCTATAAGTACATACACCAAGTATGAGATCATGGGACCTGTTAGACAACTGTTTATAACTTCCTTGTCAGCTCTACTAAGCGTGCAAGCATAATTACAACCGTGCAAGTATAAACTGAATAGACGCATCACTTCACTAAGTCAGCTTCACCAATTTAACCATAACTTTTCAATCTTCTTGAAATATGTTTGGCACCTTTAGAGTAATATAAAAAACTCATAACTAATCATAAATATACACATGCATATCCTAGTGATAAGTGCAACTCCAAAAACATGTTACATACGTCGGCCTTAAACCATTATTCCTCCAGAACTATAACTGTCAATAACATAATTACATATCTTTACTAAAACATCATATCTGGGTCTGCGTGTATGAACATAGCATAATAAACATGTCAAAAACATGTATCTATCCACGCAAGTCTTCATGTCATCATATGGATAAGTACATACAAAAGTACTACTATGTATTATATGTTGTCATCAATAACAAACATACAATCAATCAACTATTCAAAATCAAATCTCCAACAATATCCCCCTTTGGCATTGATGGAAACATATAATATTAAAAACAACTTATGTTCATGGTGTCTTCTTTCTTTTACAATCTTCTCAATATGCTCATCAAAGATTCATCTACAATGCTACAGTTTCATGGACTGTGTTTTATCTGTATACTCCCCCAGAGTATAAGCTCCTTGTATGTGTTCCTTGTTTTTAGTACATACTCCCCCATTGACATCAATGGTAAAGGGTGCCATAAACCATTATGCACAGGTACTACTCCAGAAGTAGAGTAGTCAACCATTCATCAGTCACACAGGACTGATGTAC
>MU222110.1:20761-34460 GCA_018584345.1 Thuja plicata | reverse complement strand
GACTTGCACATTGCAAGAGGCTTCTCTCCTATCTCCTAGTACAAATCCACAATTCTCAGCCCTACACCATGCATGGAAAATTCTAAGTATTGTTGCTCCGATATCATATGTTAATGTCAAGATAAAAATGAAATCTTCATTGATTTAATTTAATATCCTTTTATTATAGTCACATGTCTTATAAATACTTGTATTCCTATTTAAAAACTACCTTATGGGAATAACTTCAACTAACTTATTTGTGAACTACTAACATTTATTTTATCTGATTTATAAAACTAACCTAAACCTAACATTTTTTTTATATAATATGCCAAAAAATTTCAAACCCCTTGTAATGTTCCACTCTTGTTCATATTAATGTAATAAGGAGGGGAATCTTGGTGTACTAGATTTAGGATTAAGTTTTTAATGAAAAATACCATTGGTTTTGAACGGTTATGGAACTATCTTCAACTCAATGTATGTTGGCTTTATAAAAGCACATAATGAATCAATAAAAGATGTTAAAACATGCATTTTTATTTTTCTCTTTCTTTTTTTTTTGTGTTTTCAGACAGTGGGTGCAATAAAACAATCATATATTGATTTTGGATTCTAAGGTTGAGACACCTTAATCTCAACTTTACTGTAGCTTTTCTTTTGTTGAGCAACTTTTTTTAAAGAATAAAAATTCTTAAAACACAATAATATCATCTACTCAAATTAGTGGCTTAAAGTTTGTTTAGGTATCTTTTAGTTACATAGCTCACATTTTTCATTTTTAAATCTTCTCTTTAGTTTCTTTTTATCTTTGTTTCAGCTCTAAATTTCTACCTCAATTGGATGACCAATCGTCAAAATGCAATGCTTCCTCTTTATTATTATTTGGAAAACTTTATTTTAAACAACCAATATTGCATTATAGACATTGAACATGTCTACAATCCCTTGGGACAACATATGATTTACTAATTTGGTATCCTTCTTATAATATTTAGACTTTTGTTAATTACATTTTTTCAACTAGTGAACTGAATCAACTAGGGTTATATATTCTTTAAGATGGTGCCTTCCTCCTAAAAAAATTGCGACTATAAATATACATTGAATAATGAAGCATTCACAACTTCTTCTCATTGAGATCACATGATTATGTAAAAATCTTATCAAATAAATAAATAATTTTGACTTTTATTAGCAATATCAACCATAAGTTTTGTTACCATGTAGATAATTGCTGGGAATAAATAAATATATTTTGTATATTAAATAGATGGATCCATGGATTATTAAATAACCACGTGGATCAAGAGATGTGTCTCTTTGATGAGACATGCATATTTTTAAAATATAATATATTTTTAATATTGAAAACTAGTCAAATTCCAATAAGCATATCAACATACCTTGAACATATGTTTTGTGGTACGTGTTGGTGATGCTTCAACATACCTTGGAGAATCGGTTAACTTGTTAGGGTTGCATTTTCTTTAGTTAGATCCCTACTTGGTTAACTCTACAATTTTGAGACAAAGATTCAAAGATAATAAGAAACATCAATTGACCTAGGATTGAGAAACTAATGAATAATAAATTCTACCTGAAGTTCTTCGACATAGATATTCTATGTGACAATTTATTTAAACAAAATAAATTAATAAATGAGTCTACATAGATTTAAAAAAAAAAAAAACACCATGTGAATCAATAAAAGGCATTGTAAATTGTGTCAATATGATTAATAGAAATTTCTTATGATTCATATTTAAAAAATTCAAAGTTTAAATTTATTATTAAAAAATAACAACTATAAATCACTATCAAAATTGAATCTTTGAGAAAAAAATCATAAACTTACGATATATTTGTATTGTAAAACAATATTTATCTAATTTTATTGTTCATTTTATCTTTCATTGTTGTAAACATTACATTTGCATTTCATTGACAATGTCTAATTTTATTATTACCATCTGCAGAAGACAAAGTCCATGTCAGAGACTGATTTCATGATCTTGATGTGTTTACTCCCTACCCTATTCCATTCTCAGACGATTGCAATTCATTTAGAGCTTTATTGGGTTTCATAACTAAGCCCCCAACAAAATCATTGAAGGGTGTTGTCAAAACAACAACTGCTTATCTCCTGCTGACTTTACTGATTTAACATGTTAAGTCTGTTTTGTTAGCTTCTTTGTACCTCAGGTCAGCACCCTCTTGCTGCTACTAATATCAAAAACAACATTGCAGTGATAAGGAAAAATGATATTCTAAGAAGGCTTATAAGCAGTGCATTTTGATTGCACTTTTAGCATATAACATATTATTCCAAAGAAATTAGTGAGAGTTTTCAACCCTAATGTCAGATTTGGACATTGGATATAAATGACAGAATGGAGAAAGCTAAGTACATGAATAAAGCAGCTATATAGACAATAAATTCAATTTCTATATTATAATAATAATAGTCATAAAGACTAGTCAGAGGTAAGCCTTGTAACAATTTTGCATTTATCATTTTATGAATCAACATATATGCCAAAGAAACTGCAGATCACCCAATAAATTTTGTCTTTATGTCCCCTTCTTGAATAAATTTTGTCTTTGTGCCCCCTTCTTGAATAAAGCACATGACAAGACTAGCTGGTATGTAAATGCAAACCTATAATACTGAAGAGAGGCTCTTCATGGATTCTTGGGTACTTCCAATAGTGGTTCCATCATTTTTATCACTTGGCAAGAAAACCCTTGAAAGAACGTTTAAATCAGGGCTTATTGATGAGCTTCCCATCGACAATGATTTTCATATTGGGATCTTCGAGGCCTTTAGCGTCAAAGCTTTGTTTTCTCGTAAATAATGTGATGCAATGGCTTCATCATTATCTACACAAACAAATTCCAGATCACAGGTAGGAGCATCTGGGAGAGGATTTTTAAGATGTCCATTATCTGGGGAACTAAAAATATCTGGGAAATGGATGCAGGATAACCAACTATTCTTTGATGGAATGCACATTGTCAAAATTGAAACTCTCAATGTTCAAACACAAACCTTTTATTAACTAACATAAATAACAAGGAAATTGTAAAAAGAAAATTGATTTAAGGTCTTAATATTATGATGAGGGAAGAATACTAGAACAAAGTTTCAAAGTTGTATATTGAATACCTTATTTGGAAAAAATTTCAAGTATTTGTGAGGACAAATGGCATTAAAAAGAATTTATAATGTCCATAATGACATTTGAAAGTAGCATTTTCTACATCCTCCTTCCTTATGTGCCTTTGGTGGTAGACTGACCTTCAATCTATTTTTGATAAATATACCACTTCATGTAATTCATCCATGTATTCATCTAACCTTAGAATGGGATATTCATTCTTGATTTTCTTCTTCTTGTTTAATATTCTATAATTTTAATACATTTTCATTCTACAATCCTTATTTTTCACAATTCATAATAGAATTGCTATTGTTTCTAGTTGCCTTATGTATACTTTTTTTATCTACCTTTAAATAACCCTCGATGATCCATCATTAGAATAAAAATAAGAGGTAAGAGATATTCTTATGAAAACTGAAAGAAATACAATTAATAGAGACAATTTTTAACAATTTTAAAACATACAATAAATAGAAAACTAAAATTAATAAATTAATCATTTATCTCTATTTTTCTTACCAGAATCTAAATTTTTGTAATATTGAAGACCTCTTCTCCATTTTCTCATCCAAAACCTTAATAAGCCACACCATAATAATAAGGGACGACAATTTCTAGTGAGTAATGCACTAGATACAATCATATCCACAATTGTTTTTATAATGATATATTTCCATATTTATTTTTATAATGATTTCAAATATATTGTCTTCAAGTGAAAAAAAATTAGTTGAACAATTTTTAAAAAAAAATACATTGATAGTTTTCATTCACCTCTAAATGGCTGCCACCCGACTTTAAAATTGCAAGAATCATCAATAATCAACAACAATTTTCATAATACATAATTTTACTCTTCAATTTTATCAGTAATTTTCATAATACATACTTTTACTCTTCAATTTTATCATTTCTAGTAATTAAATTGATGTATATACTTAATTTGAGGTAGTTGTATTTATTGTTGTAAAAAAGAGATTTTTAAAGCTTTAGGCATCATATATTTTTATTTAAATGAAAATTTTGAACTTTAATTTTCAAAAAAATTTAAAAGCATATACAATTCATTTTATTAATTGTTTATAAAATCCTTCAAAAAATATTTTTTATTAGATGCAAATTAAATTTATAATTTTTTAAACATTAAAAAATATTGTAAAAATTAAAAAAAACAATATTTACATAAATAGTAATACTAAAATTTTCAACTTTATAAATGGAGGGACCTATTTCTTGACCTAACAAAATTTAATGGGAATTAAATCATAAGGAATTCTTTCTTTGCTATACTTTAATCTTAGAAAAGTTATAATTTTTATATAAAAACTGGAAGAAATACAATAAATACAAAAATTGAAGTACACAAGTCATGCATATAACCCTAAAGCTACAATAGGGTTTCCATAAGAGAAGAGAAGAATTCCCACAAAATTTCAAAAATCTTGAGCTTAAAAATCAATACTTTTTTTGAAAAGGTGAAGTGGGTGATTGGAAGAATCATTTAACCCCAGAAATGAACAGGCATATGGATATGGTAGTGGAAAATAAGTTCCAAGAAGCAGGCCTGTTCCTCAAGTATGAACTCTGACATACATAAAAAAAAATTTCTGAGTGCAAATAAAATTATCCCTTTTGTCTTTTTACAAAGCTTGAATATCTAGTGTACCAAAGAATGTCAAGTATAAATCTATGGGCTTTCCCCTATGGCAGTATAAGTCTTTGATACGAGAGCTCCATAGCCATTAGAAGTGTTTGATTTGAATATATTATTAGAAGTATGTGATTGGAACATAAAGTGCTTTTGTGTTTCGTTGTAGCCGTTAGAAAATTTTGGTTCTCTTTTATTTTTAAAAATAAACACTGCCATATATTTTTTAAGTCAACTTTTAATGTGCAAATCACAATATCCTTTACATTATAATGTTAAGAGAACTATTTACAATTCTCTTAGCACACAATTTCTTTAATATAATGTTAAGCAAACTATTCCCCATTGTCACAACCCTCATTTGATCATATTTTATTTAGTTAAATTAATTATATTTACATTATATCCCTTCATGCCAAATACTTTATTAAATTACAAAAGGATAATCAAAATCTAGTTAATAGAAGTCCTTTCATATCAGTGAGTTTAAGTTCAATGTCAAAGATTAAAAATAGAGAGAGAAAAATAATTTAAAAAAATAAGGACAAATCCAAGCTAAGTGTTAAGGGAACAAGGTAGCATGGGAGGAAGGAAGAACTTATGTTAATAAATACAAAATATTCATAATCCTTAAAGGATCATAAGGTGTCATTCGTATAAAAGGAAACAATTTTTGGATTGTTGGTTACATGATTACCGAGTAACAACATTCAATCAAGTGCAGAGGTCACCGAAACTGACAAACACAGTGATCACCAAAATCACATTATCACCGACATACAATTCAAAGAGTAAACCAAGAGCACAATTCACAAACTACAAAGTATACGAAGCACCAGTCTATGGAGAGACAATTTTATTTTTGAGAAAAGTGGATCCGAGAAACACATCAGCTAAATCACTTTAGTTTTAAATTAGCTTTATGCTTAGCTATAAAAAAATTTCTTGAGGATCAAGTAAAGCATAAGTAATAATTTTAATCAATCTAACTGATTGTAAACATGCAAACTAGGAGATCAAGGCCAAGTTGTAAACCTTTGATCATAGAGATTTTCTTGTAAAGTGTGAAACCTAATAAGGTCAATACCTTTGTATATATAGATTTATAATCAATCAAGAACATGATGATTGTGCCCGCAAAAGACATCTATTAATCAGACAGAGAGTTTCACGCCGAAGGACACAAAAGTAAGAATTCAGTTATGAAGAATTAGATTCAAGGCTACCAAGCAGAACAGAGGTATTATTCATCACAATTAGGTGATACAAAATTTTGTGAACTTAAAGGATCTGTATTGGGCAATTCAAGATTACATAATATCACGTTATAATTATTTTTGACTACTCTCTAACAATTGTAGCAAATAGAAGAATCCTTTAAGAAGGTGGAATTAACATTCTTATTGTAAATCTCTTAACCAAGTGCACACTTAATAGTAATGCTAAAATCTCTTAATAGAGTAGACTTAACAAGTCTTATATGTTACTCCTAATAGGGTAAGATCATCATAAGTGATCACAACTTGTAGCCTTAACCAACACCTTCCATTCTACAGATAGTGAACCTTTGTGGTTTTCATCCCCACTGTAGTTTTTACCTTCTAACAGGGGTTTTCTGTGTTACCAAATCTTTACATGGATTAGGATTGTTTACATGCATTTACAATTATGTTATGACATTACATGCATAAGTTAGAAAAGCAATATGGTCGGTAATGCAAGAAAATATTACTAAGGTTAATTGATAAAAGTTTTAAGGGTACTGATTCACCCCTCATCTCTTAGTACACACCCTTCCATTATTCCAACAATTGGTATGAGAGCTAGATATCTTATTTGGAGAAGTTTAAATCACTTGAGAGAAAATATCATACAATGGAAAGGTATAAGCTTGATAAGAATATTGAGAATTAGAAGTTGCAGATACAAATTTTCATTGAGAAATACAAAGAAGCAAGAACCAAGATGAGAGAGATATTGGATGAAAGAAAAGTCATGGCATCTCTCTACAATGAAACTGACTATCATGAAGAAGAGATACCTGATTTATTTGATTCATCGGGATCTGGACCTAGTAATACATCTGTCACATCTGAAGGAAGCATTAAAATTCTTAATAAAATCAATCAACATCTAAATGAACAAGTAAAGGTACTGTAGATCAGTCAAGAGACAGAGATGGTAAGAATGATTGATGTTATGAATAATGCAAGACAAGTTGAACAAGAAAGAACATTAGCTATTGTTGACATGAGGAAGATCACTGAGAAGTTGCAAGAGAAAGAATCTGACATACAGAGACTTATTGAAATTTACATAGAGATCACCAATCTAATAGTTCTTATGAGTCATGAGGCCAACTGAGTGAACATAGAAATTAATGGGAAATTGGAAGCTATTGGTGAACTAAGAGAAGAAAATGAGAGAGTGAAGCATGAAGCAAAGATTCAAAAACAACACAATGATATGATCAAGAAAGCTGAAGACAACACAAAAAGAATGGATGAATTTCTAAATGGACAAAGAAGACTCAACAAAAATACCATTTTATGGTATACCATGCATGAAGAGTCATCATACTGAGCTGATCAAAGGGATGTCTACAAAAATCCAAGACCAAAGAAGATTTCATGCAATCAATGTGGAAAACCAAGCCACACATCAAATGTTTGCAGGAGAAAAGCTAAAGGTATTCCTAAATCCACTTCTATATTCATAGGTAATTGTTATAACTGTAATAAGCATGGACACAAAGCACATGAATGCAGATATAAGGTGAACAAACCAAAGAAGGAATCCTACATGGAAAAATATTGTTCTACTTGCAAAATGTATGGCCACACATCTCATGAATGCAGGAAAATGAAAAAGAAAGTATGGAAACCAAAAGAAAGAAAATTATTATAAACTGAGAAGAGTCAGTAACTCATATGTTTGATATTAAAACACATGGGTAAATTTCATATCATGTGGTAGATATGGACCCATAGATGCAAACTGCATGAGGAAATGGATACGAAGATCGAGGAATTGGACTAACTTTATAATGACATGCTTACACTGTCATAAGGTTGGTCACCTAAGCAAGGATTGCAGAGACCAAGTGACAGAGTCAAGCACTTTTGCAAATGGGAATACTATTGAAGGTATCAAAAGAATGAGAAATCAAATATGGAGGAAAGCTTCAAGAAAAGATGATTCTAGACAAAGCACCACAATTGGTGACACCTCATCCAATGGATCTGGTGATATCACCACCCCCATCTAAGAAAAGAAAGTAAGTACATAACTGCACTCTAGAAAGCTATATTTTACATTAGTTCCAATATTCATTGATAATATGCCAAATTAGCATGAATGGAGATGCACTTTGGTATTACTTGTTATGATTTTGTAAATACAGTCTTGTCTGTCAAATACATACTAAGAATTGTCAGTATACATATGAAAAACAACCAAGTTGTCATTATAAACTGACCATCATCGGTAAACAATGTGAAAGACAATCAAGTATTCGCTACATACCAAGTACTATCGGTGAATATGTGAAAATTACAAGTAAGTTGTCACTTATCCTGAGCATTTTATACTCACTAGGGATGAAGACTTTGGTATAATACCCGAGCATATTTTTTTGTCAACAAAGTGGTAGCTGAAGCATTAAATGAACCACTTAGGTCATTTTATATAAATAGAGGAACAAAGAGCTCATTCAATCACCAAGTGAAAAAGAGAAAATAATAGAGCAAAGAAAAGTGACTAAGAGTGACAAGATTGCAGAACAATTTACAATAGATTCAAAGGATACTTTGATAGATTTCAACCATCCACAACAAAGATAAAATGAGTATCTAGACTCACCAAGCACACAACTCATTTGCAAAGAAGCCCTAATTTCATGAACGGTGGCAACTGGCTCACGAGTCTCAAAGATCAAGAACACAAAGGACAAGAAGATCAACCTGATTAATAACACAACCTGTGACCTAAGCCTAACTATAAGTTTTGTCCTATGGTTGCTTCACAACCCAATGAAAAGGGAGTGTTTTCAAGCATCCCTCCTAGGGTTTTACTGGTTGAAGATATCCATGAATACATCCATTGCAAGGTTGTAGAGATTGAATATATTGAGATTGAAGAAGCTTACCATAAGCTATGCTAGGACGGAAACCTTAATGATGAACGTAAGCACATTGAGGTGAAAGGGTTAACCAATGCTGTACTATTCCTGAGAGATTTCAAGAACAAATGGATATGCATTGTAATTAGCCTGCTACATGATAGAAAAATGTGGTTGGATGAACCAAAAATGATCACAAAAGATGTGATTCACGTTGTAACTGATTATCCAATAGCTGAAAAGGCTAAAGCCCTAAAACATCCTTCTTGCCCCAAGATTGAAAATTTAACTAGAGAAGTATGGGATGACAAAGGTTTGAAATTTAATTCAATCACCGACCCTGAGATGAAGTTCGGTGCATGTGTGATTGGGTACAAAATATTCCAAGCTAGCAGAATGAACAATATAGCATGTGGAGCAGTTGACACTACTTATAAGATTGTGAAGAAGGGACTTCAACTGGACTTATCCGAGATGCTACTGAAGCAACTAGAGGAGAATATGAGGACAATTAGGTCATCTAGATCTAATTCATGTAAGTTTGGTTCAGTCCTTATGTGCACATTCTTCTATTTTCATAATTTCTTCCCTTCTGTCGGTAATGTCACTTGGGACACTACCTGACCAATAACTGCACAAATTAGTGAATTTATTAAGTCACTAGGGGATAAATTCACATCTATAATGGATGCATACTTCACCACTTTCAAGGACAAAATGCACAAGAGAATGAGAATCCCTACACAACTTTTTGAACAATACAAAGATGACATATGTTTTATAGTGGACATCGACACCACTCTAATCAAACCAACTGTACCGAGAACAACATGGTTGCCATCATTGGACTATGAGATCAACATTGATTAGGATACAAATGCTATTGAAGCCCTACTAAATGAAGCAGTGGACAAATCATTGAGCCAATTTGGCACATATAAGCAAGCTGAGTCTAGAATCAAGATTGGCTTAGTAGTGAAGAAGATAGACTAAAAGAAGACAAAAATAATAAATACTCTTCAAAAG
This sequence comes from Thuja plicata, assembly GCA_018584345.1. NCBI lineage: Eukaryota > Viridiplantae > Streptophyta > Pinopsida > Cupressales > Cupressaceae > Thuja > Thuja plicata. Next base: position 24,520 of record MU222110.1, on the reverse strand, counting down.
AAACTTTCGGTAAATGATGAAGAATTGGAACAAGATGTCACTGAGGGACACTCACCCATCGGTGAAGGTGAAGAGTTAAGTGACTCTAAGTCTACTGAATCAGATGCACCACCAGCCAAGAAAGAAAAGGTTACAAATGTAACATCTGCATCAAGGACAAGGAGAAAAACTACAAAAGAGGCAGACTCACCACCAGTAAAGAAAGGCACTGTGACGACTTATCAAAAAAGAAAGCCTCAAATTGGGAAATCAGCACCAAGACAAAGAAGGAAATATATAAGAGGAAAAGAGGACAAGGATGACACTGAACAGGATGAGAAAGAACAAGGACTCCAAACTAAAAAGATAAAAGTTCCTAAAATAGTTGATAAAGTTGCAGAGTCAATCATCAACATAGGGAGCATATCACATCACAAGATTAGACAATGGCTAACCTTGTCTACCGGGAATCAGAATAAGATAGAAGAGGACATAATTAAGGAAATGGTTGTATACAAGTATGTACCAATACAATTCAACTATAATATTCCACAAGATCTTAATGACAAAATATCAGCAAGATGGACATATGCCTTGCACACAGAGAAACAAATGAGGGAAAGATCCCTAGTTACATTTTGTATCATCTTAAAATGGAAGCACTTCCATGGTAAAACTATTTATCCCTCCTTAGGGGGTGCTTTGGGCCATTATCATGTTGTCCTCTCATTTCTTCCCCTTTTCAATCTTATGTTCTTGTTTAGGACCCTAATTGGACCTCTCCAGGCACTGTTTTCCCCACCTGGCTTATTTTCCAGGGGTCTTAACCCCCTAGGTCAAGGTTGACCTTGAACTTGACCTAGGTTAGGGTTGACCTCAACCTTGACCTGGGTCGCCCCTTTCCATTGGAAAGTTTGCCAAATGTGGGGGAAACTCAAAAGTTTAATTTCTCACTATAAATTTTGGTGAACCCGTTTACAAAAATTCTTTCTTTTTGGTGTTAGATTTGCATTTTATGTTAGATCTTACATGCATATCAGAGTAAATTTATTTTATGCTCTAGCATTTATATTTAAATTTTTTTAAAAAAATCACAAAATTTCTTTAAAAATACAAAAAACATTTACATTTTTCATGCTTGTAGTGCTACTTTGTGTTCAACATGTATGATTTTTGTTTTGAATACTTTGATGAGGATTTTATTGAAAAATATGATAGATCCCCTAATGAGGTACATGGTAGTGAGGAAAAAAATTGTTTGAATAAGACCTCCATTGATCCTATTCCTATTTCATCCTCCTCTATAACCTCTTCAATTGACCTTTACCATAGGTTGTGTGCATGGTTACCTATATGTTTCACTATTTGCAACATTGATGAACCTATAATGTTATATCATAAACCTTTTTTGATGGAAAAATGATGTCCTCAAATAACAATTAAGAGTAAACCTAGAGATTGGTGCAGGAGTACCTAGGTAAGGCTAGTTTACTACCTAGGGTTTCTAGTCAAGGTTTGGCTTGTAGTGGCTTTAGCCATGGCACTAGTGAAATAATAGGGATAGATAATCCTAGATAGTTTTTTTATGGTTAGGAGGCCTAACTATGTCATTTGGAGTCCTTAAGTTATAATTTGTCCAAATTTGTAAAAGTTGCCCAAATGGTGAAAATGTTGTCAAAACATTGCATTTGTGCATTAGAGGGCTAAATTGGAAAAGAAAGGGGTAGGATAGTTATTTCTTGGTCTAGTAAGAATAATCATGCATTTGGTTGATTTTTTTACTGAGTTGACTAAGTTTGGATGCAAAATTGCCAATGTTGTAAAAGTTGCTGACAACTTTGCAAAATTGTCAATGTTGTCATTGACAACATTTCTTGCTCAAGTGCCTTTTCAAGCTTGTAGCTATGTAAATATCTGAAATAGTTGGTGGAGGTTAAGATAAGCTACTTAAGGCCTCCCTAAACCTTTGTGAAGGGTTGGTTGAAGTATTGGAGAAAGTGAATGAATACATTGGTATAGTTTGTCAATATTTTCCTTTGACAGTTTGAAGCTTTACATGGTTTTGAAGTGTTTAATGGATTGAATGTGCTACTATAACCATTGAAGGATGTAGTTGTTGTTATTTCATTAGTTTGTGTGTGGTTAGATAGTTGTTTATTTTTTTCTTCTACATTTTGTAAACTAGTCTGATACAGATAGTTTGTAGTTATGAAGTCATAACTCCTTTTCCCACCATGGCATCTGTCCAGTTCCTTGGGATTTGTGAGATGAATCCTTGTACATTATTTTTTCAAGAGATTGCACCCTGGAAAATAAGTTGGCCATTTTTGCAGTGATACCCTAGGCGAGCTAGAGGAGCATGGTTAGGGATCACAGTGGATTGCAGAAGAAATTAGAGGGATTGAATGCATTGGTTACTTAAATCTGAGCATGTGGAGAGGAGGATATGTGTGTGTGGAAGCCCCATGTCCAAGGAGAAGTTCTAGAGAAGAGTTCTTCGAGGTGAAAGAACAAACCCTTGTGGATGTTCTCAATATTCTATGAAACCCTTGATTTTAGGCTTGAATCTAGCAACCCACTGTACAGACAAATTGGGGAAGTGAGACCAGATAAATCTTAGAGGTTTCCAAAAAGGGTGTCAGGAAATGTAATTTTTTTTCCACCTTTTTGAGCAAGTTTTGGATTTATATGCCAAAACGTGTGTAATTAGGCCTAATTCCTTGTAACCATGTTTTTTGCAAATTCAAGAAAGCTCTTGAATTCAATAAGGATTTCATTCTAAATTTGTGTTGTTAGGCATTTTCATGGATCCAATACCCTAGGAATGAACCTTCCTCTCCATTGGTGATCAATTTTTGTCATGTGTGAACATTTGGTGTCGAGGATGCAAGAAGGCATCCATGGGGTATGTTGGTGTTTGAGTTGATTTCCTTGATGGTATAGAAAAATTGAATAGGTGAAGGATTGAGCATAGAATCATTGTAAATTAGGGTTTGTAAAGGACCCTAATAGGCTAGAAAAGTTTCCTAGAGAAGACCCTAGGAGAAGGTAGGGTTGGAGAGAAAGATTTGTCTTTACATCAAAGATCCTTTGGATTTATTTGATAACACAGATTCTGTTTCTCATGCTTACCGCATACGAAATATCCCTCAGTCTACTGTTCTAGTTTCTTTACTTCCTTCTCAACCTATTCTTCATCAAGAACCTAGGTTTCCATCTTCCTTTAAGGAGTATGACTTATTTGAACAATTACGTGCTACTCCTGTTGTTCCCTTTTCTTGCTGTCATAAAACATACTCCTCAAAGGATTGACTCTATTTAACCCTGACACTGATCAAGCATAGAGTAGGACAACAGTAACAAGGTCTTGAGACCTCCTTCACTTTGAGCTCCACAAACTCGGGTGGGATTACCCTTGAAAACTTAGAATAATGAAATCACTGAATTATTCTAGTTTTGATATTGGTGGAATTACAGAGAATAATCACTGCAACTTTTACTAAAACAGACCAAACTAAAAGTAAAGATTGATTTTTAATGGTGATAGTCACTTAATTGAACAAAAATAGACCAGTGCTTAATCTAAGGGCATGGAGTCCTCTGTGAATAATTTTAACCATCATGAATGAAGACTAAACTTAAGACAATTACAAGATCTAACACAAATGTAGATATACCTTATATATCTACCTCAGTACACTTAGCCAGACTAATCGATCAGATTCATTTGCTACCCTGAACTTTGTTGAAATATCTCTAAGGTATATTCTCTCCTTGAAA
>MU222110.1:0-11973 GCA_018584345.1 Thuja plicata | reverse complement strand
CTCTTTCTCAAGAACAGTGTCTAATGACTGGTTTTGGCCTACTGACCTAGGCTTCCAAGATGCAGTATTAGAGGATTCCCCTTTTCTAGAGTAGTTTCTTCTGGGATTTTTGGAACTACTACTTTCTAATGTTTCCTGAGACTGATTCTTTGTGTTTTCTTTTGTATTCCTCATTATCTTGAAATGAATGTTCACACACTTAATCTGCTAGTATTCCCCATAGAAATACTATAACCAATAATCAGAGTCGCCACCCAAATCTTTGGGAAAATTAGGTTTCACCTTTTAGACAGTGATTTTTGAGGACATATAAAAAGCAAATACACAATATGTGATTCAATAAACTGGACTTTAAAGTATCTATATCATGGAATGCAAAGTCCCCAGCAGAGTCGCCATTTTCTGTTGGCGTACTCGGATGGGCCAAACTCTTTCTCGGGTACTTATGAATACTTGTCTGAATACTAAACTATCCCCAGCAGAGTTGCCATTTTCTATTGTTCCCTTTTCCTGCTGTCATAAAACATACTCCTCAAAGGATTGACTCTATTTATCCCTGACACTGATCAAGCATAGAGTAGGACAACAGTAACAAGGTCTTGAGACCTCCTTCACTTTGAGCTCCACAGACTCGGGTGGGATTACCCTTGAAAACTTAGAATAATGAAATCACTGAATTATTCTAGTTTTGATATTAGTGGAATTACAGAGAATAATCACTACAACTTTTACCAAAATAGACCAAACTGAAAGTAAAGATTGATTTTTAATGGTGATAGTCACTTAATTGAACAAAAATAGACCAGTGCTCAATCTAAGGGCATGCAGTCCTCTATGAATAATTTTAACCAGCATGAATGAAGACTAAACTTAAGGAAATTACAGGATCTGACACAAATGTAGATATACCTTATATATCTACCTCAGTACACTTAGCCAGACTAATCTATCAGATTCATTTGCTACCCTGAACTTTGTTGAAATATCTCTAAGGTATATTCTCTCCTTGAAAGAACCCTAGAAGTACTTCATATATCTGCCTTACAGATATATAAATTGAAAATTCTCCTTGAACATTCAATTTAAATAGAATTTAGAATGCTAAAATGAAGACAGAAAATCCACTAAATGCTTCAGAAACTGTGAACTAGATTTCATTCAGAAGTCATCATCAATTACTACATTCAACTGAGATTTCTCCAAAAAAAAACAGATATATTGCAACTGACTTAGTATTATTTTCAGACAGAAAAATGATCATCATCCTCCCAGTAGTCTTGGGATCCTTTTATAGCACAAGGATGCAACAAGCTACCGACACGCTGGGAAGGATTACACAACTGCTTTCAATAGCTGTGCAACAAAATTTTGCAACCGAACATAGGTGGCAGCTAATTTACAAAGTCTGTCTTTTGTGTCTTAACCATATTCATCCTTTAAGCTTCGCCTCCCATCTGTTCATTTCTTTGACAATGAGCCAATCAAAAGGCAACATCTTCCACCCACCTGGCATCCATGGCAATTCTAGCCTCAGACATGAATTTTTCCATGTTTCTTTCGGTCCTGCACCATTTTGTGCTCTATTTTTTCTGTTTCTTCATTGGTGGCTCTTTAGGTGAAGTGTTGTTTCTTTTGGTTGCATACTCGCCATCCTTTCTTGCTCAACTTTTCATCTTTTGTGAGTGAGCAATACTTTCTTCATCTTTAACCAGTCGCACACTCACGAGTTAACATTTCATATCACCTGAGTCTCGGCGACTGAGCGACTATGCATCTTACTTCTCAGACATTCCATCATCGCATACTCGCGAGTTGTTTAAACTAACTTTTGGATTTTGAGTGGGTGAGTGATGACATCTATTTTTTTGACTGTCGCTAATTTGCGAGCTGACTTTTCTTTCACCTTCATTGACTGGCGACTGAGAGAATGCATTAAATCTCTTTGTCGCGGGCCTCTGTCACTAACCATGGTTCCATCTCAAGACTTGGCGACAATGTGCATTCTTAACCTTTGGCTGACCTGGGTTACAATCTGGCGATCATGCGACACAACTGAAATCAAAGTCATGCATAGTTAACATTAACTCGTCATTGATTATGAGACCTTGTGACTAGCCGTTACCCTTAACCATCACGGTTATCTCCTTGTCGCTAGATGCTTTCATTCTGTTTGAAGACTATGCGACAACCTTTAGTCGCCAAGTCAGGGGATATAAGTCCTTAATGTTCAACCTTACCTTAACAGGTCATAAGCGCCCTTTTTCACTTCTGACGACTGCGTGACAGACCTTAATCGCCAAGTCGGGAGGACTTTTCTCTTAGGGCACTTTTCTTCTTCAGACTTCGTGACCACCATTGGATCTTCTGATTCTTTCATCTGATGGCCATCATTTTATCTCTCAATGTTTCTGCTTGTCCTTAAATCATTTCCAGACATCGCGACAAAAGGCAAAGCACCTTAGTCTCAAAATCGCTGAATCCACTTTCTCCTTCTGGCGACAACCCAACAAATCTTTTATATCCACTCGCCTTCTGATAGATATCACACAATCATTAGCTCACTTGATGCATACTGAAGAACTGAGTCATCGTCATGTTCTGGCGACATACTGACTACACATTACTGCAAAACACAGACGGTTAGTCACAAAGTCTGAGCTAAAATCTCTTAACGACTGTCCCATTCTAAGACCACGCGACTGAAGGCATTGCTTAACTGTCAACTTTGACTGATCTGGCGAAAAAGTGACAAAAGGTAATCGCAGAGTCTAAAGACATTTTCTTAACCGCTGAGAATTTGCCGCGATCACCGGACTAAGCAGTGGGTCCCATCTTCATAAATCCTTATGACATAGCTATTCTGCGACTACCCGACATGAAAGGAATCACTGAGTCTCAGAAGGCAAAAGGAATATGTTGATTTTGAACGAGACTACGCAACATAAGGAAAAAGCAAAGTCGGGGAGAGATATGGAATATTTTCTCAGGGTATTGCGACAAGGTGATTCAATTAGAACACATTCCCTAAGTGAAAGGAAAAAGGTAACTACGAAATAGAATGCGCCATGACTTAGGGTTTATTTTCATCGGCAAAGCACTTGATTTTGAAACAAGAAAGCCCGGGAAAAGCAAAGGCCAAGAAATTCAAATCTTTTACAAGGCAGTGCTAACAACTCCCACTAAGATATCTTTATGGGAATTGCTTCAAACTTCTCTGACATATCATGAGGCATTGCTAATCCTGATGTCATGCTAATCCAAGAAACTAAGATGAAGAAGGTTAAACTAGAAGGCATTTAGTTTTGCAAGTCAATGGATAGGGTTGCTAGAGTTTGGAAGGTGCATCCTTAGGTTTGATGACTCTATGGAAATATTCTCTCATGACAGCCAATATTGTCTAAGAAGAAGGTAATGTGTTGCTTCTGAATCTCACTAATATGAAGAATAATGAAAGTTGGTATATCATGAATATCTATGCTCCTAATTCTAAAAAAGGGTAAAGATCCTTTTGGGATAAACTTAGAGGCATTTTTTCCATGTTAGATCTTTCAAAATGAATTATTATGGGGGATTTTGATACCCCTCTATAAGAAGGGAAGAAATAGGGTGGGATTACCACTGATTTGGAAAGTAGGTAGGATCTCATGGATTTTATCAATGATCAATCCCTCTTAGATGTGGATCTTCAGGGGGTGAATTTCACGTAGAATAATATGAGAACTAGGAAAGAGTGTATCCAATTTTGGATGGACAAAGCTCTGATCATAGTTGATTGGCTCAATTCCCACAATAGAAAACTTTCTTCTCTGGTGAGGATTGGGTCGGATCACTCCCCACGCCTCTTATTCTTGACCCAATTATTAAGCAAAGAAATTTCCCCTTCAGATTTGAAAAGATTCGGACCACACATCCTAACATAAACAACAATGGGCTTATTGTGTTAATATATGAGCATGCAAAGTTTAAGATGCAGGACATCCCTAAGGAAGAAGATTTAAATAGAGGAAAGAAAGGAAAAAGATCTTTGCCTTCTGAGAGAAAAACACCTAGGAGTAAGAAGAAGGGGAAAGTCAATACAGGTGGTGAAGAGCATATCAAGATCCTCACAAAGGAGGAAGGCATGTGCATGGACAGCGAAACAGAGGCTAAGGAAAAGGATGTGCAAAAAGAAAATGGGGAAGCCTCTAAATTCCTCTCTGAGGAAACTAGAATGGAAACGGAGGAAGACGCAGAGGCCCTTGAGAAGGACTTATCTTGTTCCTCTGAGGAGAGTGAAAAAGACAGTAAAGGCAGCTCTAAAGGAATGAAAATGAAGGACCAGGATAAAAATAACTCTAGAGATGACCCTACAGATGTGGAGGAGGAAATACCTAACTCCCCTGCTAAGAATTTTAGTCAACCTAGTCCGAAGACTAAAGAAAAGGGTATTTCTGATACTACCCCTGTTCTGGTGAACTACACAGAGTCTATGTTTTTTGTGGGTACGACTTCAAAAGAGGACAAGGCTATGGGGTCTGAGGACAATAAAAAAGGTAAAGGTAAAACTAGGGATAGTCATGGCAATGAGACCGACAAAACCCAAGATCCCTGCAGGTTTATTCAAGTTTTTAGGGAAAGCGCTAATATGGACCTACAGATGAACACCTAGCTTCTAGAAGAGATAAGAGACATCAACGGAAAGTATGATGACCTCCAAGATGGGGTTAATAAGTTGACCGTCTTTCTTGCTAAACCTCTGAAAGAAGATGCAATGAAGGAAGATCAAGAGGATAATTTGGAAAAAAGACTTCTGGAGAAACATGAGTTGAGGATCAATACCGTGGTTAACTTCTACCAGCGTACCACTGAAAGCCGCATCCAGAGCATTGAAGAAACCCTTAGTAGAATGATGAAAAATAATTATGAGGGAATGAAAGTGACTGACAATAATCTCAGGGCTCTTTTTTCTGTGTTGCATGGGAACTCCAATACTATTGTGGTTGATCTGGATAATACTGTTGATCCTAGCGTTGCTGGCCCAAGGACTCGTACAAGGGCAAGTGCCAATAAAGTGAAACAGGGGAACCCTAAAGATATTAAAGATCTCAAAGATGCCATCAACAAATATAAATTTGTGATGGATGAGTCTGCTGAGATCTTGAAGCAGGCCTGATCTTGGTTGCTGGGGCTGGTTTTCTTTTGTCATCTTTTGCTAGGGTGCTCTTGCTGGTGGGGTTCAATATGCATTATTTTCTTTTCCCCCAGCCGTTGTTTTTGATTTTGTCTGTTCGTCTATGCTTTTTCTGCTATATGTATATCTTTAGTATTTTTTAAAGGGTTACTATTCCCTTCAGAAACTGCTTTACCCTTAATCAAAAACATAAACAACAAGATCTTGGAATGGTGGAATATTGATGTAAGAGGATCAGCTATGTTTAGAGTACCCAAAAAACTTATAAATGTAAAGATAAATATTAAGCTTTGAAATAGGAAAAAGTTTGGGGATATTTTATCCTCTAAAGAGAAGGCCATATCTAACCTCGGTCTTAGCCAAGAGGAAATCTAGAGAGACGGGTATGATGAGAACTATCTGAATCAAGAGAAGCTTCTTCTTTCTGAGTATCATAATGTGATTGGTAAGGGGGAGATGTACTGGAAGAAGAGATTGAGATCCATATGGTTGAGGGAAGGGGACAGAAATATCTGCTTCTTTCACTTATCCACCATGAAACAAAGGGCAGCCAACAAAATCAGTAGCATCAAAAGGGGGAACCAAATCTTCTAGGATGACAAAGGCATCTCTTCTAATGTAGTGGATTTATTTACCACCCTTCTCTCTGAATATCTTCACCTATCTGATCTAGAACATGAGGACCTCTTGAGAAATATTTCCTCTGGCATAACAAATTACTAAAACAAAGCCTTGTTTGCTATTCCTAATCTTGATGAAGTAAAAAATCCCTGGATTCTCTCCCTAGTGACAGGGCCCTGGGTACCAATGGCTTCCCCATGTTTTTCTTCCATAGCTACTGGGAAATTGTCAAATTTGATGTGGTCAAAGCTATGCAATAATTCTTTGGATCCAAGAATCTTCTGAAAGAACTCAATGCCACTTTTCTGGTTCTTATTCCGAAGGTCTTGGGGGCAGACTCTATGGATCTTTTCAGACCCATTAGCTCATGCAACTTGTTCTATAAGATTATTTCCAAAGTCATTACTATCATAAATTTTCATGTGCTCCCTTTTATCATTGCTCACCAAAAGTTTGGTTTTGTCCCTAGAAGATTGATTTTTGATTCCATTATGGCGGTGCACAAAGTGATCCACTCTTTAGAAGAAAGGAAGAGGGAAGGATTCTTTCTTAAGCTTGATTTGTCTAAAGCCTATGACTCGGTGGACTCATCTTTCCTAATGAAAGTGTTGGGAGCTTTTGGCTTTAATATTAAATTTTGTCTTATCATCCATCAGCTCATTTCTTCACCTTTTTCAGTCTCGATTAACGGGTCTCCTTCTGCCTTCTTCCAAGCTTCTCAGGGCCTGAGACAAGGGGATCCCCTGTCTCCTATCCTCTTCATAATTTTGGTTGAGTTCTTGGGAAGATCGATTATAGCTCATAAGATTTTAGGGGATTTGAAAGGCCTCAGATCGTCGTCTGGTAATTCCATTTTCTCTCATCAATAATTCATTGATGACACCATCTTAGGAGGGGAAGCATCAGTTAATGAGACAAGAGTTGTTAAACACTTATTGGACTCCTACACTAGGGCCATAGGCTAATCTATCAACTGGTGCAAGAGCTCCCTCTTTTTTTTAAACACGCATAAGGCCAGACAAACGAGAATGGAAGATATATTAGGGTGTGGTATTGGCTCCCTCCCCTCCACCTTCTTGCATCTCCCACTCGGAGCTAAACCCACAAAAGATTTCTAAAATGGACTCATTGATAGATTCAATTAAAAATTGGCTAGGTGGAAGGGAATTACTCTCAGTCAAGCTAGCAAGATTTAGTTGGTCAATTCCACTCTATGAAACATTCCCACTTATGCCCTTAGCCTCTTTTCTATGTCCAATAAGTGTTAGGAGAGTGTCAAAACCATGTGGGAACCAATACATACTAAAACGGGGCTAAAATGAGCACCTAATTAGGGGCACTTACTTTTTAGGATGATATATTTATCCCCCACTTTAGAAGGAGGAGGAGTCCACCTCATGCTCATGGTAAAGTAAGAGAAATTGAGTGAAAGATGAAGATCATTAGAAAACTACAAAGAGATAAGATAACACTAAGTTTAAGGGTGAAAGATCCCAAATCAAGGTTCTTATCTTATAAATCCATATGAAAGGATAGATAAAATAAGAACAAAAGTTTAAAGCTTACCAAGATTCCAAGTAAACTATTTGAAGAAACCTCGCTAAATAAAATGTATCATTCTCTAGCATCATGCTTAGAAAGATTTTGGAAAAGAGAAAGTGATCACCTAAAAAAGAGCAAGAGAAAACATCAAAGATAAGGTAAGACTCATGATCCGATCAACTAGAAAATTTTGTTATGCTATGGAATAATGAAGGAGAGAAAAAAGATAACCATGGATGACATGGGCTAATCAATTATGTTTCACTAGGTGATCCATGAGAGAGAAATAATATAGAAGAGAGGGGGAAATGTTTTAGAAAATCATGTTATGCTAGTTCCACCCATCAAAGATAATGTAAAGAGGGAGTTGATGGTCTATCGCATGATATTCAACTCATAAAAAATATATATAAATGATATATTGAATGGTCTAGCAAGTTGTGTTATGCTAGTCCACCCATGAAAAGGATGGGTCAAATGGTCTAGCAAATTATGTTATTCTTTTCAACCAATCCTAAAAATGTATACAAAGGAGAGGTCAAATGAGATAGAAATATGTGTTATGCTAGTTCAAGCATACCTAAGTATAACCAAGGAAAACATTATATCCAATGAGATCCCCCAAATTTTATAAAGGAGATTGATCTGGCCCTAGCAAGTTGAATTATGCTACTATACTCTACCTAAAATGCTTAAAGTGAATAAAATATTTCCAATAAGGTGTCCATATAGGCCCCCCTTAAGACGGTAAAAGAGAATTACTTTGACATATTAAGGGAGAAAGAAACAAGGATAAAGAACCTTTAATACAAAGGAGGTATCCCACAACAACGTCTACTCCAAGCCAAAGAGGTCACAACTCCTATGAGTTCAAGGAAGGGATGAATGCAAAGAAATAACATGAAAGAAGTGTAAAATGTATCCTTTTAAAGGATTCTAAAAAGAGATAAAGAACAAGAAGGGAAGAATTCACACCTTCCCGATTGCTAGGTAAAGGGATTCTTAAGAAATGATGACACGCTTTTAGCCCCCAAGGTAAGGGATTTGTGTAGCATGGATACCCAGTTGTGAACAATGAATAGGTTATGATTAAGGATGCATATCTCCTGTATTAAAGAGAATCCTTAATTTAAAATAACATCACATAGCATACAAATGTTTCTCAACCAAGGGGGAAAGAGGATGCCTAGATAGGATGAGAGAGTTTGATATACTACCCTTTCCCCCCAAGGGTGGATACAAGGATAAGGAGAAACAAGACCTATTATGCTTCTCACAAAGTATGATCACACCTAAAAATTGTACCACTATGCATGAAAATGATCCCCCAAAGGATAGGCTAACAATGTCACGGTGTGGAGCAACATAATAGGAACTTAAATGTTATTTAAAGAAATCAAAATTGAAAATTAACCCATTGGAGCATGTGATATGATTGATAAATCATAATCAATAAGTTTTTTAATTTTGTAAAGCAAGGCTTTACATTAATTAGTAGAGTGGTTATGGAATTCATGATACATGAAAAAAGGGAGATTCACAAGGTTTTGACTATGCTTCTTTTTCCATTTAGGTCTAATAATCAACTTAGCATGAAAAAGGTTAGGAAAAATGATTTGTTGACAAAAGGTAGACATATAAGAAATGTTTGATGGTAAAGGAGTATAAAAAAGAGGAGATTCAAAAGCAAACACTTCCATAGGCTTATCACAAGTCTCATAGATTTTTTGTACTCATTGTAAACCATGTTTGAGATTATCACTTAAATTGTATTGAGAATCGGGTTAAATAAATGAACACAGTGTAGCAATTATGGGAATTTTATTCACCCACAAAAGATGGTGTAAAGTCTAATCACCCACAATCCTCATCTAAAAGGGAACTTGTAGGAGAAGAATATATATTTTTATTAAATAGTGTATGAATAGAAGGATAATCAGATTCAGTTCATAAGAAACTCTAGATCTTATCATCAACAACAAGTGTATACATGATGTTGTTATGAATGAACTTCACTTTGCAATGAAACATTGAAGGAATTCCATGCATAGAATATAGCCATGGTTGTACTAGGAGAATATTATAATTGTGATAAGGAGGCATGACATTCAAAGGTATGGATAGGAATAGAATCAGGCTTGATTAAAGAAATTTCCACATTTATCTTGTTTAACAAGTCAATGCTACAAATATTACATCTTGATCCATTATAAATTAAATTTCCTTGAATAAGGTTACCATTTATAATGACAACAACCATAAGAGAATCATGTTGATATTGGATTTATGTAGGAGGAAAATCATCTTGAGAAAACACAATTTGAAATTTATTATTGGTCGTATTCATGTATCCTAGTATGTAAGTCATGATGTCTTTCCTAGGAGGTGGAACAATTACATTTCTCAAGGATTATTGTAATGCTTCATGATTAGAAGGTGAAGTTTGAAAAAGATCCCAAATTTGGTAGGTGTAGCATGAATTTATTCTACTAAATCATAATCCTTTTCAAGATTTTGAGGAAGATGGGGGGTGCAAGAGGAAGCACTGGTTGAGAAGTAGGAAGATGAACAATTGAACTTGTATATTGTCTATTAGTTCTAGTGTTGTGTGGGAAACCACATAGTAGTTAGTTTGTTGAGCACCTTTTAGGACAATGGATGGTTTATTCTAAGGTTGAGGGCATATTTACAAAGATAGACAAAAACCCTAGGATTTTCACTTTCGAACACTTTGAAAACATTGACTTGATCAAGCTCTTGATTTTTCATGGGTTTATCACTAGAAGGGAGAGAATCAAGGAACATAGTCCTGATATTATGTTCCTCTTCTAAGGCATCCTCATGAGTCGTACAATCTTTAGACTAGGGACTAGGGAATTCCATTGATGATTCATCTCTAAAAGGGATGTCAAATAAGGGTAAGGTGCTATCAAGAAATAAAAAATATAATTATCTCAATTACTAAAATATTAAAATGAATTAATATAATATATTATATATTTTTATCAAGTTTTCAATTCCTATAGAAACTAAAATGACTATGTTGGTGATACAAGCTTGTGGTTCTAGATACATTCTGCTACATTTGGTGATACAAGCTTTTGTTTCTGAATATAATGTCTATATTTTGTGGATTTTGTACTCTTATTTTTTAAATTCCCCTACAATGCAATTTATATGGTTGGTATATTTAGTTTGCTGATAGTGAGGCTATCTACGAGGAATAGTCTGAAGAATACTTTTCATTGATGTTTCTAGTTGTATGGTTTTGATGACATGTTTGGAGTATTTTTAAAATGTTCTAGTTTTCTTTTAGGTGTTGTTTTTCTCTATAAGATAAGTTATAAATTTATATTCCTTAATATTGCACTTTGCGTTGGTCACTTGCCAGATCCATTGGTTTTTTTGCTAAATCATATTCTTTTGGTGTGAACCTACATTGAAAATTGAGTTAAGAAATTTTAATGGGTCTTACTATGGCATGTGAAGATCAAAATTGAGTTATGTAGATTGTATTATATTTTTGGATTGATTGGTTGTGTTATATTGTTTATCTTCATATTACATTTTATATAAACTTTAGAGTATTTTTGTTGTTAGGAATTCATTTGGAATGATTTATGGGATGTGTAGTGATGTGTCTAGGTCCTGTTTATCTCCTAGAGTAAAATTCAACATCAACATGTGGTTTTCCTACATGGAATATATGATAATTTACTAAACAAATTGCCTCTAATGGTCATAATAAAAAGCAATTATTTCTACCCAAAAACTAATATCTAAAAACAATATCGTAAGCCCAATGGCATCCTCACAAGCTTGAGTATTTGGCATGATATCTTCTTCTATAATTTGGACAAAGTGAAGTTATAATCTATTTCTTATTGATTCAACTATTAGCACTACCAAATATTGTAATTTAAATATATCCACTAGTGGATCTTCTACTACTCATGTCAATTGCCTAATACATATCCACATATATGTAAATGAAAATTGAATGTTGAGGTTTAGTAGGATGACCATGAGAAACAATGAATACTCATAAGTACCCCTCAAATACCTAGACACTCTCTTAACCACATTTCAATGCACCCTACCAAGATTATTCATATATTGATTAAGTACTCCTACTACTTGGGCAATGTGTGGGCTCCTATAGACCATATCATACATTGGGCTTCCAACTATACTTCCTTAATATGCTCTAAATATATCCTTTATTTTATTAGGACTAAGAACTCAAACCTGGAATCATTTTTTTACCATTCCTAATAAATAACATCTCATCCAAATATAAGAAAATGATAAGAATGTGACCTTTTTCAAATGAATTATACATACAATGTTTAGATTTAGATCCCAAAAAATACAAAGAAAATTCATAGGTGCAAAATTTTTGATACCACATTATAGGGTACCATTTCAAAACTCAAAAATTTCTTCAACTTAAAACCAAGTTTATTGTTAAATTTTTCAATGTAATACTCTAGATGTGACATGTAAATTTCCTCAAAATCACCATGAAGAAATATTGGCCTCATATTCATCTACTCATCTTATGAGTCATAAGTTGATACAAGTGATAACAAGAATTGAGTCTGAATGTCATCTTAGCTACATTAGAGAATATTTCACCA